>JAOUZG010006535.1:7982776-8015700 GCA_026289955.1 Argiope argentata
ATTCCTTCAAGTATTAGCATTCGAGTAAAATATTCCTTCAAGTATTAGAATGTATATCTATTTTAAGTAAAATAGTCATTCAAGTATTAGCAAGCATTAGGAAAACTATTTCTACTTTAAATATAACACGCGAAATGAAACGAAATTTTCATTTAGAATCTCTGAAAAATAGCATTTATTTAATTCAAATGAATGTCATAATAATGGGCAGATTTAAAGGAATTTGTTTTCAAACAGTTTCTATACCCCCCCCCCCCAAAAAAAAAACAACCTGTTCTTCAAATTTTTTTTAGAGGACCAACAAATTTCCAGAACTAAAGTAATAATATTCCAGAAGATTCTCGTAAGAATTACAAATTGTAAGAATAAGTTACACTATGATAAGATCAGCTACAACATGAGTATGTGTGTATGCACATTTATATTCATAATAAAACTCACATTCATGAGATGAATAATTTGAGTGTGTAACTGTAAATTCATTTTCTGTTCTTGCAATAAGCTTTCTCTGTAAAGAATGGCAGATATATTATCAGAAGAAAATTCTAGTTTCCTTCAATTCTTTTTATCTCACAGAAACAGTAGTTTCTTCAAAATAAAACAAAGAAAAATCAATTAAATTTTCAAATCAATTAAAGGATTCAATAAAAGGAACTAAGTTCAGTAGCAAGGTTTCTGAAGCTCACACACACAAAAAAAATTCCCATTTATAAACTGATGTAATGATTTTTTTAAAAACGATTATGGTCCATTTGAAACTTTCATATTAAAAATGGGAGTTGAAATATTCTTAAATATCAGTAAAGTCCCCATCTTAATCTTAAAGACAATAAAACCAATGTAATTTCTTTCTGATTAAAAGCTCTAATTTTACAAAGACTTATTTTAATTCGTATATACTAGCATTATATTTTAATCTGAAGAATAAAGAAGCTGCATTTTGTCTTAGCTAAAATCAAGCAGGTTTTTAGTTAAAGCAGATGTTCAAAGAAATATTTTTGCTATTATTATTAATTGATTGCTTTCTGTCAGCGTCATTTTAACGAAATGATGTATAGATCATAAGATAGAATTCCTACAATGGTCTTCACGGATAACAACATAGATAAAAGAATAAACATTCGATAAGAAATGAGACTTTAGATAAGAGAGCTATTTAGATCCTTCAAAAAATCCTAACTTCTGCATCTATTGCTAAAAAAGATAACAAAATCCAAGATCGGTCTAAAGCCACTACTTCATCGATTGACGATCACCAGATGAAGGGGTGGGGGATAAAACCCTATTCTCTGCCAGTCCCCCCCCCTTCGCATTATATCTCCTTAATACTCTCTCCACAAAATGGAAGTCGAGAACTAGAACTATCACCCTACAAATAACATCACGGATCCCACTACTCACACCCTGGAGAGAGAAGATGGAGAGCAAAGGATGCTGCTCCTCCGCATCACCAGTGATCCCTTCCCTCCGCACAACAAAAGAGACGACCGGTGCTTGTAACTCATCATTTGCATTGACCGTTAATGACGACTAATCTGATGACGGAGCGCATCGCAGCTCGGGCCCCACGGCACCCCAGGGAACGCTACTAGGCCCCACTCTCTTGTTAACTAATGAAGTCCTCGGAAGCATATATGAGCCCGTTATTTTATGGTTTATTACTGAGGGCCTGGATGCCTAATAGCATGCCTTCTCCTGATGCAATTTTTTTTCCCTACCATGTGTTTTCCCATCATCCTTTTGGTGGTTTCTCATTTGCCTGGCCTGGTGCATGGAAAAGACGCGTATTTATTACTACGCTCACCCCCCCTCTCTTCCGTGCACCCCCTCCAACACCATCTATGCTGTATTTCCTTCGACAAAACCCAATTTCGCCAAGCCGCGTCGCTCTCTCTCTTCGGAAATTAGTTTTATTTTTAAGACATTTTTATTTGTTTGCGGTTATTATTACGGCCGTATTCTCTATCTAATATTTTCTTCTTCTTCCTTTTTTTCTTTTTTCGCTGTTATGATTATTATTTGTGTATTCATGTTTCGGTGAAGGTCCTCGCTTTTAAGTTGCACCCGAGTGACTAATCCGAAAGGAGAGCGAAATGAAATGAAATGAATATCATTGATGAGAGATGTGGGGAGCTCCTGGGGAAGGGGGGGGGAGGAGAGAAGAAAAAAGAATGGAAGGAAAGAGAATTCGGAAATGGCCTGAGCGGAAGAATTCGAGAATGTAGGCAAATTATGCGGGGTAGTGGGGTGATTTAGGATGGTGTTTATTATAGAGATGCAAAAAGAAGAAGAAGCATCGTAGGTGAAATAATTTGCAACGGAAAAATTTATGCAAAACTTTTTAATAGGAAAATAGTAGTAATTTCTTAGGAATGCAAGTTCTGAATGAAATTATTAAATATATTTGAAAATAAAAACAATAAGAAAAATATTTAGGGAAATAAGTAGGAAAAAAAAAGATTTTGTGCCCCTTAAATTAATTTTGTTTTAAGATACGTAAACGTTATTTCAGAATGCCCAGATAAAGTTCAATTTATATGCAAAATATCAAAATATAATAGTCTTTCAAGAAAAACAAGAAACAATTTTCAACCTAAATCAATATATATTAATGTTTTCTCTTGAAATAAGTAGCAGAAAAGAATCAACATGATGTCGATTCTTTTGATCATATTGGTGATAAAATTTTTGATCATAAAATTGATTCTTTCATGGCAATGAAATTTTACATTATAAGCATAAAAATTTTCACTTTTTTTACCATGATGTATAAACTGTAATTTAACTTATTGATGAAATTTACAATCATTCGATTAAAGCAAATTAAAAAAAGAATATTTACAACAGGAAGCAAATTAAATTTATTTTATATCAGCCGCCTTTGGCGGCCAGTTGGTTGGCCAGAATTACTGGTCTTTAAATTTTGCAATTAAATATTTTATGTAACTTGATAGCTTTCTCAGCAAAATATTTCAAAGCTTCACATTTTTACAGTCATATAACTCCTGCAGTTTCAGGGGTTTTATAATGTTCTATTCAACTATTATGCATTTTTTTTTATTTTCATTTAATTAATTTTGAGTTTGAACTTTATGTGAAACGGAGGTAACTAAACATTAAAAAAAAAATACAAAATTGCCTTTTCTGAAACTAGACATATATTTTTAAAAGTATAATGAATCCTCTAGAATTGAATTCTTCTATATAAGACAGAATATTTTTAATAAATTTTGTAATATGTCAGAAGACTATTTAACAAAATTTTCTCTGATTCGACATAAAATTCAATTTGTAATATTAAGAAAAATTTTATTAAATATAAATCACAATACTTTAAAGCTATGTGAAAAAATCGAAATTCGTTATTCATCAGAACATTTATTGATTCAAATAAAATATAACTTTTTTTCTCATTTAGGCAATTTTTCTTATAAGATGTATGTTCTATCAAAAGCTTTTCAAAAAATGTGAAACCGAGCACCGATTAGAGTACACATCCTGAATATATAAATATATGAGCAGATATCCTGAAATAATGCAGAATTATTGAATAAATAATACAGATATTTTGTCAGAGTCAAAGAAAACTTTTTCTCGAATTTTTTTAAAAGAAAATATTTTATTTCAGGCAGGCAGATGCTAAAAATTACTATTTCCTAAATTTAGTTTTTGTTGCGCGTTTTTAAATTTGAGTTTTCGCTGGTAAAAATAAGCTTTTTTTTAATGCACACCTAACATATTTGTGGAGGTTTTTATTATTTCATAAAATATATTGTGGGAAAATAAGCTTAAAATAATCTTTTAAGTAATAAAAAATAAGAAAAAAAAAATGCTAATATTTTTTTTCTTAAAATAAAGATAAAAATTGAACATTTTTTTGAATTTTATAAAGACGCAAAAAAAAAAGAAGTTTTGTACTGTGATATTTTTGAAAATCATTGCGGAAAAATATAAAAATTATTAATTAAAAAAATTACCAAGTTTGGCAGCTTTGATCAAAGGATCTAGTATATGGAGCATCAACACACAAATACACAAACATTCATCTTTATTATAAGCAGAGATAAATTATAATTAAATGATATCACAGTCCACTCTGAAATTAAAGTATTTGTTACAAGATTGAGTTGCTTAGATCCATGAAATCCTATCTCCAATTAAAGAATTATTCAACACCCGTGAAAGATGAATTTCAAAACGCCACAAGTATTTATTTAAAACTTGAAATATACAAAAACATTTTCGTATTCACATCCACTTCTTTTAATCTCTCACTGGCTTTTATAGTAATTTCTGCACATTTCACCCGTTTTACGGAAAAAGGACATAATTATTTGGATTGTACATAAAGAATATTATACACTCTGGCGCAAATTTTTAACGGCAAAAAACTAAAAATTCTGAATACCTTTATTTATAATTATATAATATGCAACATAAAAATCCCAACTTATTGCTTATTACTAAGAATTAAATTATAATCTATAATAAACCTATTTATAAAACTTACTGATAATAACTATTTCTTAATACAACTCAAATTACATCATTATTTTTAATGATATCTGCTTAGATTTTACAAAATGAAATTCTAAACACCTAGCTAACCAAAAATAAAATACTGATCAAGGATACATTATGTAAGGATAATAATAATTAGAAAAAACCCTAATAAAATAAATAGTAATTTTTTGGAAATTTTATTTTTTATTCTTTTTAGTAATCTAAAGTTAAAATTTTACATCTTGAGAGGAAGAAGCTACAATTAAATATTACCTTTTTTTCGAATTATAATTTTCTGTATATTTCCTGATTTTTAGAATAATATCACTAATGAATAATTTAGCAAGCTTTGTAATTATAATTACCCATCTACATACATTTGAAACATAGTTGCAATAGTTTAAATTTTATGAATTTAAACATTTGAAAAATAATTAGCAGTCAAATTTTGAATTATTAGGAAAATGATAATTAAATATTGAATTAATGATTATATTTAAAAATTATTTTTCTTAGTTAAAATAAATATGGTAATAAAAAAAATTGAGCATAGTAGAAACACAGTCAGATATTATATATATATATATATATATATATATATAAGCGACAATGAGTCCATTGTGCTCAAGAAATCTCGATTAGCAGTGGTGGTACTCATTTTTTTTAAATATATATAATTATTCCTGGAACAATTTGAAAATTTCAACGAAAATGTAGTTGTTAACATAGGCTGCATGATCCCTTTTTTTGCATTTTATGTTTTAAGTTTTTATAAAGTTTTCTGTATTTTATTTATTTTTGTTCTCTCCAAAAATTCGACTGTCCATAAATGCAAATATGTTTCAAGTTCAAGAGAAGCGTAAATATAACTTAAACCGGTGATTAAAAAACCAGTTATATCCGCGAGATATTCATACCCCCCAACAGACCACCCATGATGTCCATTATTGCCTCAACATATTCACTTCCAAATAGCGCAGTCGACAATAATATTATGCAAAAGTTGTCGCAGTTGCACACAAAACGCGGCTCACGAAACTTTAAATGAAAATGCATCTTCCAATTTCCTCGTTTAAGCATAACGATGGCCGACTCGCATTCCAAACTGTTAAGAAACTGCGCTTTTAAGCAAACTAGTTCCATTCTCCACAATGCGATCATCACGATTCCGGTAGGAATTACACAACAAGCCTTTCTTCTGGAACAGTTATCGTGGCGCATATTGCCAAGCTACCATTGTTTTGACTTGGCTTCTGGCAAGGTAATTGAAGTTGTGGAAAAAAGAAAGAAGAACGCCAGAGATTTCTTTGAGGTACAATACTCAAAAAACCACTTGCGGGTTCTTCCGAGAGCTAAATAGTTCTTCTCATTCACGAACCGCATAATTATTTCACGAAGTGTGCATTTTCCTTCTTGGTTTTTCTTTCCCTTCTTTTAAATTTGCGGATATACTTTGTTATTGACTTCCTATCATGAAGTAAAACGAGCGTCATTCCACCTAGTTGATAAAGAAAATCAGACAGCAGATAAGCAATGACTTTTGGAAATATTTGTTAAAAGTATAAAAGGTTGTTAACTGCTAAAATATGGATTTTAGCACTCTTATTAAGTATTTAGATATTTGCTTCTGTCTTAATACATTCGCCATTGACGACATGTCTTCATATGATGTGACCATCTACTATTCGATTTTGCATGATCACCTATAAAAGGCGATAACAAAACAACGGAAGTGGTTTCCTCGAAATTCTCTAACTTATTCTCTAATAAAAGCACTATCCTCCCTTTCTCTCTCTAGGATAAAATTTTTGACCTTTTTAAAGATCATGAAAGCCATAAATGCTCCAGTTTTTATTTTGATTCCCACAATGAGAATTGAGTGCCTCGTAATTTAGTAAATAGAAATCGGTACTTGTGCGTAAATTGCAAGGTATTAGCAAATAAAGGTTACGAAATATCGAACTTTGAAGTAAAACTACAGCTTTTACTGAATCTAGCGGAACGATTAATTAACGACTATCGGGGCTGAAACACAAGTTAGTAAGGTTTTCTTGTGTTACAAGTTAATAACATAAGAAATTAAGGTTTTCAAAATACATATTCATGTATTTTGAAAACCTTATTTCCAACCGTATTTTTTAAGCCGAAATTTAATTTAATTAACGAAATTTTCATATCAAATTTTATTTATTTACATTTTTGAGTAATCGTATTTACATGTAAAACTGGCAGAAGATCAACCCCCTCGGCGAATTAGTTTCAAATTTAATACAGGATTTACATTTTAGTAGTTAAATCTGCTTACCAAACTTTATATACCAGACTCTAAAGGTTTGTCAGTTTTTTGCGTTCCCTTGTAATAACCATGTTGGACTTAATATGAATAAATTTATATTATTATTAATTTATTCACATATATGGTATTCATTTTGTATGGGTTAAAATTTGAAAGAAATAATCAAATTTGGAGTAGAGCTCAGACATAAATTTCTTTTGACTAAAAATGTCTAGGAACCATTGCATTCATAAACAGATAGGCAGACATAATTGCCAAACATTATTTTTCAGATTTATGGAGGTCTGGAATTTGGAGATTCGACAAAAAGCCGATATCAAATATTTTGTAGATTCTAAAATTTTCTCTTTGTATCCAAGACTGTAAAAAGGGTAAAATTTGCAATCAGTACGAGGAAAAAAATATTGATATTACTGTACAATGGAATCATACATGAAGCTTTGATCATTTACTAGAGTATTCGGCAAATTTAAATACGGGATTGCCGGAGATAAAAGCCGTGCAATGAGGACAAAGTAAAACAAATTTTCTTATAGAAGCACGTCTTATCTGTCGTTCATTGTGGATCCCTTTAGCAGTAAATATTTATATTCAACCGGAGAAAACAAGAATGCGTTTGATTCCAAGATGACTTTCCATTCTCGTACTCGAGATGCCACTTTGTCAAAGCAATGAATATTTTCAGATGTGTTAGATCCTATATAACAATGACAGTGGTATCGTGTGTATTACTATTATTTTTTCAAGCAGGAGAAGTTGGTTGTAAATGTTCAATATCTTCGAAAGAAGTAAGGTTTTTAAAAATAGTGTTGCAACTCAGATATTAAAAATCTTAAAACTATTATAAATTTTATTCCTGAACTAAAACGATGCTGAGATTTCATTTTCAATTCTAGTAACCAAGTTTAATACGGATTTTACTAATTATGAACTCGTGATAAAAGATATTTCAAAGTTTCCAACAAATTAAAATTGGATTTTAAGCGTTCCCATAAAATGTCTGAAGCCAGACAAAAATTAGAAACGATTGATGCACCGTCAGAAGCATTTAAATTATCCGCCCCATTATTTTCAGTACCAAAAGCGGCCCCCTTTCGAATGAAATGCGCATTTCGGATGGTTTTTAAGCTTATTTCATTAAGTATTTGATTCGCTAGTTGAGTTCTCATTCAATTACCGGGGATGCTGTCGGCACAAACCAGGAACTACCTCCGAAAAGCGTGACACGCAAAGGGTTATAGTCGTTGATTAAAGAGACTAATGAAAATATATTTAAATGTCAAGCTCATATGCTCTCCGGCATTAAGAGAAAATTAAGCTGCTGTTGAAGTTTAAGGAAGAATAATGCAGGCGCGTTAGTGCACAGATGTAACGCAGCACCCAGATTTAACAGAGCTGGGAAAGGGGAAAATATCTAGCAGTTAGTTAGTTCTTCAGGTATGGCATATTTAACAGAGAGCCGTCTTTGAGTTAACCACGAATATATAAATTTAATTCTAAATTTTACGATTTTACTAATCAGATTAAAATTAAAAAATAAAAGATAAAAATGGGATCTTCAATACATATTTCAATGTATCATGTCAGAACATCACTTCTTGAACGGTCAAGCACCACGTGCTCGTGCGAGTTAAATTATATCTTTATTCATTTTAATTGTTTCATTGAATGAGTCACTTTAGTACTGAAAATGACCCAAAAAACTTTGTCTCGCATTTATTGTTTAAAAAATATCATATTTCCTATGTATTTCATTTCATATAATCACGTGCTCAAAATGACATTTTTCTAGGTTTTATTTGCTGTAGTCATTAACTTATTTTTTTAATCAGAGCTTTTGTAAATGCAACGGCAACACGTTATTAAAAGCTGATTTTTTTGAGATGCTCGCGCAGATAATAAAATTTAAATTTTTCGCCTACGGATTTTTGTTGACGTCAAAAACTTCACCCCCTAAACAACATCTGATATGATAATAAACAATAGCTATGAATATAAATATCGATAATCTGGAATGATGAGCAATTTTCATGCTCTGGATTGTCAGTATTTGTAACTAATGCTAAATGATGAACCGGAATAAAAATTAAATGATAATTTAAAGTTAAAAGACTTCTTGTAGTGAAGTCGTGCGGCAGTTAAGCTAACATCAAAGAGCTGCTTTGAATTTGAAGAAATAAAAATTAAGCACAATAAACATGTCTAGTATCTATTCTTCGCCAAACTTTCATTGCAAACAGAATTCATCTTTATTACAGGCAGTTTCGCTGACAAATGCATATGTTTTGTTATTTGGCACAGTACTTAATATAACTTCAGATTGATGATAACGGAACTTACAATTTCCGTTATCATCAATCAAGTGCCAACGAACCAATACACATTACTAGTTCTGTTTAAAATTTATTTAACATTAGAGAATGATAAGATTTATTTTCTATTAAATTCTTTTTACACATTAAAATCTACTGTCGGATGCCGTAAGATTTCAGGATTTGGTTTAGGAAAAGATATTTCCTTTTTTCCAATTGGATTTATTTTTTGGTAATCCTATTACGTTATTTCAAAGACAACAATTCAGTTAATATTTTGTTTTGTAATAGAATTGCTGATTATATTCGAAAAAATAAAGGAAAATAAAGTTTTGAGCAAGAAGCAAGTGCTACATCATTCAATGCATGTTTGTAAAAAGTAGATAAGTAAGAATATTTCTTAATGAAGACGTGCAATTATTCTTTTACACCAGATAAATTATAATACCACAAATTTGCATTATATCATGCAATTTTGCATTTGCAACTTTTCATATAAATAGCAAATGTTATTGAAATTAATAAAAATCAAAATCAGGAGCAATGGTCTTCCCACAACATTCTCGCATAAACTTGTCGTACACGAGAACACCTAACATGGCTCCGACGTACAATAATTATGAAATACTAATCTTTGGCGAGAATTTAGCCTTTTTACCAAATCTGGAGCTTTATTCATGTAGGCCAGTTATTTAGAAATTAAACCCTGGTAAATATTTACAGCATAAGAATTTGTGCTTTATACACGTTTTTCAGCGCCCACTGAAAAAAAAATGACTCAAAACTGCACTTGTAGTTCAAAAATTCGATGCCAAATTTGATATATTTAAGTCATTGCCTTTTTGGGTTTATGTGCTTCTCAGACTGACAGACAATCAACCTGTAATTGGATTTGGCTCAAAATTTGACAGTTGCCCACAATATAAATGTTAAATCTGTGTATTGAATTTCATCTGTCTAGTTTTCTTCGCCTTGCAGCTATCCTGCTCAATTGCATACAAGAAGCCGGACAAATACCAAATTACAACCATCTAACTTAAACTTTTTTTAAATTTAGCTCTCTTTGTCACATTAGATTTTTCAAAAATTTGTTTTTGAACTTAAGATATAAAATATAGGGATACATCAAAATCTAGTTTTCCCAATTTTTTTTTTTTTTGACGTTTACTATATTTTCTCTATACTACGTCTTCGAGAAAGTAAAAATATTAAACATTATCAGGTGACGGAAAGTTAAAAATATATTGGCTAATTTTACATAACCTCATAACATAAAAATTACCCCCCCAATATATATATATATATATATATATATATATATATATATATATATATATTCTTCTTATCACTATTCTTAAAAAAGATCTCTAAAACTTAAAAGTGAGTAGTTAGATTAACTCTTTCCAAGAAGTTACGAGTTTATGAAAGAATTGAGAAATTTGATTTTTGAATCAACAGTTATATAACAAGAAAAGAAATAGAGATTCCAAATTACAAAAAAGATTAAAGATTCCAAATTACAAAAAGATTAAAAAATTAAATAAATTACAAAAAAAATAAAAAATTAAAAAAGATTAAATTAAATAAGATTATACATATTTTAATGTATCATGTCGGAATATAATTTCTTGAACGGCCAAGCACCTCGTGCTCGTGCGAGTTCAATTACATTTTTATTCATTTTCATTGTTTCGTTGAATGAGTCACTTTAGTCTTGCAAACGATCCAAAAAAACTTTGTCTCGCATTTATAGTTTAAAAAAATATCGCAGATTCCTATTTATTTCATTTCACATAATCACGTGCTCAAAACAACATTTTTCTAGGGTTTTATTTCCTGTAGTCATTAACTTCATTTCATACCTAACTTATTCGTTGTTTTACATCAGTCACTTGTAGAGCCCATTATAAACGATGCTCTACAGAAGCGTATTCGCACTGACCCTTTGACTGCACATTTATTTGAAACAATTTTTGTATTTGAAGAGCATTTAATTTTTTGAACAAATGAAGGCAGTAGCTTTTATGTAAGAATTTCTTTCTTTCTTATTATTGAGAATATACAATGCTAGATGATATTAAAATGACTTCAGCTAATTAAAATAAAAAAAAAACGAAAAAAATGTAAACAAATACGAAATATTCTCATATTTAAATGCACCCAAAGCGTGATTATATCCAAAAGAATACTTGCAAATACCGAGATAATAATTCAATCAGAAAACTTCTGGAAACAGTGGCTTAAGCTTGCATTCATAATAATCTCTATAAAATTAAATTATTACTTGGTTACGTAATAATAATGATAATAATAAAAAAAGAAGCACACGGATTACATTTGCAAATAATCTATTTGCAGTTACTAGAGAAAACAATTCAGATGGGCCAAAATTAAACGAAACTGTTCCTCTTCCCCGAAAGCTTACATCACCCAGACCCAAAAAGAACATTTCTCATTTGATTAGCGAAAACGGATTAAAGCTGTCCATTAAAAGGCCCAAACTCCCACGGAATCGACGGACTTTTATTCGGTTTGATCCGGCCACAAGAGGAAAAACACCACTTTACACCGTGGCTCGCTCAAACAACCTCTGCCCCCTTTTCTTCTGCGAAAATGCAATCCTTTATGCACAACAGCAAATACCTTTTACCATGCCCGCTCATCCCGGTAATCCTATTAAAGTTCGTTCCTCGGGGAATGGATAGTTGGGTGGAAGAATTACTTTAAACTTGGGCATCTCTCCCCCCCTTCCAGCTCCGCAGTCGAATAAATTTCGGGGAGTGAGTAACCGAGATTAACACGTTGTAATACCCTCTGATTTCTGCAGGCATCTCTGATTCAAGATTTTGCAGACACAACGGTATTTAACGAACGAAAGGGATGAGAGGACTTGTATTGTGAATTATTGTAACACTGTCAAGCTTCGAGCCCTTTGATTTGTTGTGGGTCGGATTGGAAAAATGATCAAGTGTTTTTACATCTTGATTGAGCAAACAGGACAAAATTTTGGATGATGTATTATATACTAGCCACTTTTGACGATCATTTTTTTTTCGCTTAGATTATCAATTTAAGCGGCTAAAATGATTAATATGGAATGCATTAAAAGAACAATTCACCTTGTTATTTGATACGAGAGAAAAATATGAATTTTATTGAATAATTTTACTTTAAATAAAAAAGTGCAAGCATTACCAAAATTTTATTGTGGAATCAGTGATTGGTACAAACACGTCATTGAATGATTTGATGGGTGAGTTTGAATTCCAATATAACAATTAAAAACATTGCATCGAATTAAAAATATGATTAAAATTGAGTGAAAAAGTTGTACGAAAATGAAATTAATATAAATAAAAAAAGTAATTTTTTCGCTCTTTCAAAGACTGTTTTTGAAAAATAATTGTTTTGGAAGATGTGAACATCAGTTTTTGTAGGAAAGTCATAACGATTACTTATTTGGCGATAGTTAAATCTATTTTTGTGCACGATTAGACTTTCTGTTTGAAGCAAGCCTTTTTTTGAAATATTTCTTTTATATCTTTTATATTGTGATTAAATGGGGGGGGGGGGGGCTTGGGGGGGGGGATCACGGCAAATCATTTCCAAAAAATTTCTATTTTGAAACTACATTAATTAACTAAAAGAGGCATTGGATTCAATGTAGCTGAAAACGTTGAATGACGTTTCTATATAATAATATATATTTAGAATGCGTCATATATATGTAATGATATTTTAAACTCTCAACTTAATTGAAATTAATTTCTTGATTTTCAATTTCAGTTGATTCCCTTGCACGAGCTGTACATGTGATTGACATGCGTCAATCCTTATTAAGATCTTAGGGTATATATTCTGAGGGATAAATGTTTAATCAGCTTTTCGTCATTCAGTTTTGTGTCATATTGTATGTACATGTCACTTTTGCCTATACATAATGCTTGCATCCCGTGGTGGAACAAAACGAACTTAAAAACTCAACCCGTCTTCTCCATGATCTTGGCCACGACTCTGCTATCTGCTTACAACAAATAAATACATTGCATATCTACAGATAGAGAGAGATGAATTCTTCATATAAACACAATTACCACGACATATATTCGATAAAGTATGACTGTTTTTAAGAAGTTTGAATTGACATACAAATAAAATTATAGTGTACAACTTTTTGTTGAAACCCTGATCTACAGTTAACGCCAAAAATTTTGAATTATGGAAAAGGATAATTAACATGATGCTACTTTATGTTAAAATACTTATATCCCGGAAATGAGATATCCATTTCAAAAATCACTTTTTAAAAATTGAAATAGGCAACTCGGGGACGTTCCAGAAACGAATATAGAAAGACGAGACCTTCTAAGTGACAATTTTACTATGAATAGGAAGTGAAAATAGTTTTTAAAAAAATAGAATGTCAAACTGATAATAATTTGCTGATTCAATGTTTTAAAAAAGATCGCGATGTAGACCCAATTTATGTGAATGATTTGAAACAGGGAAAATCAAAAGAAGAAATATAAATAGGTTGTAATTAAAGAAGGCGTGGGTAAACGATTCACAACTTTTTCAATAAAGAATAAAAATTCTGTTTAGGCAGCCCTTAAAAATAGAAATGTAGAATATGTAGTCAGATTTCATGCGCATTTGAATCTGGAGTCTTCTGGACCAGAACACGAGGAGATGCTACTACTCCAGAACAATATTGTGACAATGTGACAAATGTAACAAACACACAAGTGAACGGTTTTTTTTTCTTATTAAAAGTGATAAGGTATATTTGTGCAATGCGAGAAGATTATTAAAGCTAGTTGCGGAACAATCTTCTCGCAGAATCAGATGCCGAATAGTGTTCAACCATGCAATCATGAGTATTCTGACGGATTTATGGCACATATCGAAAAACTCGAGAATTTAAGAAGATGCACTCGTGAGGGTCCAAAGATTTTCAGTATATTTGTAAGAGGTCTCTAACATTAAAGCTTTCAGATGACTTTAGTAAAGTAATTAAAGCAAGATATTCCTATTATGCAGGCAGACATATGAGATTTCCATGCGCGATTCACTGCCTTCCCAATGCTACACACAAATGTTATTGAATGTCGTAGCTGAAACTGAAAGGCGTAACATAGTTTTGGAATAAGATTTCACGCCATCTCTACAGCTGAATTTGTTATTTGGTAAAAAGTTGTAGCAAAATTGCCTACAGAGCTATTCAGTATGACCGACCCATTTAAATAAACATAGATGAATTATGATAACATTAAATACATTTCTGACACACACACACTTTCAATAAGTTTCGCTAAAGGTACATTTATCGTATGTTGATGATGCTTTTTAAACATTTTGTTTCCTTTTTGAACAACCAGTTATTATCAGGAATTGCATGTTGTCCTGAAACATAGTTATATCTCAAGACAGATTAGTTCCAAATTTGTATTGCTTCATGAATGTGTACGTGCTTTTTACATATTTGTTTTTGTTCCAAGTTAATTTTTTCTGTTCATTCTACATGTGCTTGAAGGGGGAAAAAACCCCTGATTATTTATAACAAGCAATAAATCAATCATTAGTATCAGTATAAAAATAATTAAAACTTCCTAAATTTCTAGACAATTTTCTTTGAAAGAAAGCTATTTTAATTTAGTTAATTTTTGACATTTTGGGCTATCAATTATTGCAAAGTTTAAAATCTAGTGTTGTTTTATTCATGCCGTCTATTGCGACAAGATTTTTTTTCTTCTTGGACTGTAATCTGTACTAGAAACTGAATATTTCTTCTCACTTTAAACTTCACTTTTCATGAATGGAAGAAAAAAAATTATGAAGTGTGGTGCGATTCTTCCATAAATTTTCAAAATATTATGATTAAATTAATATTGCCGTTGAATTACCTGGAAGAAAAACACCCCCTGTTGAAGTTTACAAGAATTTCAATCTGCTACGTGAAGACGTATGCACTATAATTAAACTCTTAAATGCATGATTTTTTTAATAAATAAAATTTGAAATCAACTGGAGAACGGATATAGTTAATAAAAAATACATTAAAAAATCATCGACGTATTTCTATATCATTATAATCAATCACTCCTCGAGTACTACAAATTTACTACGTACAAAAATATAATAATTTAAATATAAATCATACTTCTCATTACATTTCAAAACATGAGCGAACATGAACACAATTATTTTTACCATTTGAACATAAAGGAATACCTCATTTACTACATGTTTACTAAATGGTGCGATTACTGACAGGAATTTGATTCCCCAGTCTGTCCACCTGTGACCAACATCGTCGATAAAAACATGAATAGATAGCAAAGGATGTGACCTTTTACGTTTAATGAGCTTAAGTAGAACTGATTTTGCATATTGATGAAAATTTACAACTCAATAAAAGCTACATTTTCCTGCAAACTTTTATTAATATATGCAAAAATAAAAACCTCGTTTCTCTGCGAAAACAATTTTTATTGTATGTTTTTATAACTTTTTATATAAATAATCATGATTCGTAACACCCGCTGAAATGAGATCGTATTCAGATAGCGCGCCAACAATGGAAATTGTCACAGATAAAGAAATAAACTGTCAAACATTCTAGTAGCGTTCGAAAACGATAAAACAATTTTGGTAAAATTAAAACATTATGCTATATAAAAAGATATGAGCTTTTCAATACACGATACAGATCTATATCACTTTGCATTGAGGGGTTAACAAACGCTATTCTAACTTTTTGTTTTGTTTTGTTCTACCAGTAATAATTTTATGGCAGAAAAAGTGATAAAGTTGTGAGGCTCATAATGATAAAGATTTTTCTTTCATTCTTCAGCAACTTATGCTATCTAAGTCTTTGTATTGCAATCCACCATTCCATCCTCGGTGGTATTATTCGTAGAATAATAAAGTTTACGTTCAACAAAACAGATAACATAGCTTAAAATAGTATATTGCAAACTATTAACAATTTTAATAATAAAAATCCCAAAGTTCAACCAAATGTTCCTCTATCTTAAAAATTAGTGTCCTTTTCGTTGGTTTCTGGGTTGAATGATAAAATATAGTCAGAGGGAATAATAGATTTCATACAGATAATTGTTAATATTAAGAAGGAAAAAAAAACAGTTTAAAATGAAATCTGCTATACATATTTCAATGCACAATGTCAGAACATCATTTCTTGAACGGCCAAGCACCACGTTCTCGTGCAAGTTCAATTATATTTATATTCATTTTAATGGTTTCATTTAATTAGTAACTTTAGTATTGCAAGCGATTAAAAAAAAAAACTTTGTCTCGCATTCCTAGTTAAAAAAAATATCATATTTCCTATTTATTTCATTTCATTTAATCGCGAGCTCAAAATGACATTTTTCTAGATTTTATTTGCTGAAGTCATTCACTTAATTTTTTTAATCAGAACTTTGGTAAATGGGATAGCATCACATTATTTAAAGCTGATTTTTTGAGATGCTCGTGCAGGTAATTTTTTTTCACCTAAGGATTTTTGTTGACGCCAAAAACCTCATCCCCAAAATATCATGCTCTGACATGATAAAAAGCGTTCAATTTTACAAAAAATCGATTTTTAAATCGGAGCTTTTGTAAATGCGATGGCAACGGGTTATTAAAAGCTTATTTTTTGAGAAGTTCGTGCAGATAATAAATTTTTTTTTTCGGTTACTGATTTTTGTTGATGTCATAAACCTCATTCCCAAATCAACATCATGTTCTAACATGATAAAAAAAACGTTCCATTTATCGGTTTGGAATAGGGAGTAGAAAATTTTGAAATCTAACAACATCTCAAGAGGTATCAAACTGCATCAGAAATGCTCATAATCTATTTCTAAAGAAAAACAGCATTTTGAACAGGGCGGATTTAACGCAGAAGAAACACGTCCACGGAAATATGCATCGTGTACGTGGTTTATTGCGCTGCTTTTCTAACCCTTTGAGCCCTTAAAAAGCACATTTCCGCTTTTCGTGACGCCGGCTCTCATCATCATAACCATCCACTCGTTTTCCGTCCGACACTTTTAAATGCCGGATTGAGATGTTATAAAAACAAGATTCAAAATAGTGTAACGGCACACCTACGCAAACTTTAGAGATTAAGCCAGGAAATATTTAAAGTTTATTGCCGGTTGCTTTTTAGTTAAGATATCAATAATAAGTTCTGTAATTTTCTGGATAAAGCAATAAAACAGGAGAAAAAAAAAGCTTTTAATGCAGTACAGATCTCTCATTTGCATAACATCGATATAATAAATCTTCAATTGACATAGTAGAACCAAAAATAATTTTTGTTCCATAAAAATCCATTAATCAATCGATTCATTTTTTTATATTACTTTAAATAAAAGTAAAATGGATTCTCTATTTAAATAAGACTCATCGTCCGACTTATAAATTTTATATTAAAACAACTGTAAATTTATTAGAAAAATTATAACTTGACACTCTAGTTTATTGATTTTGCCATAGATCTTAACTGTAAAATTTTGCATTATGCAGGTTAGTATAAAAAAATACAAAAATTTTCATTCATTTAAGAAGATAAAAACAAATTTATAATAACGTTTTCTTGAATCGATAAGCCCCCTCCTGTTGTGTCAAATAGTGTTAAAATTTCTTTATACATTGTAGAGGTTTGATTACATATCGTATGACTTTGCAATAATCTCATGCTGCACTAGATATCCATCCACCTCAATACCTTTATCAATATCTAGCAAATTAGGCAGCTTTATACCTTTTTTAATAGCTCCTAATTCTTCCAGATATAAATGGTTCCTTAAGTTGGGAATTCAACAAATGAGGATTCGTGGAACATTGTACATTGTGAAACACTAAAACTTCGATATATTGAAATTATCTTTCATATCACACATATTAAAGCAGATACGGATTCAAGTGAAAAATTTCTTTAAATTTAGAGTATTTTTTTAATACGATAATAATTTTAATATTTTGAAATAAACGAAATGGTAAGAGGAATAAAAATATAGAATGAAATGTTTTAAGGCAATTTCCTTTTATTATTTGAATATCTTTGTAACATTTAAATGGGCCAACTTACGTTAAATCTAACATTTCAATATTAATGACAAATAATATTTCAAAAAGGATGATCACATATATGATATTCATAACCTCTGTAAATCTATTCAAAATCATAGAGCAAACCAAAATCTTTGAAACAGACGACTTTTTACCTTTATACATATTCTAATAAAAAAACCGATACTGTAAAAATTTGTTTTTTTAATATTTCAATACATAATTTTTCAAAGGAAATACTAAATTAAATAATAATAATAATAATAAACAAATTTCCTCCATAAGGAAATAAATTCAATTGTCTGTAACCGAATTCAATTGTATTGCTAAACTCAAATTAAATCTTACAAAAATTATTACCATTTACACATAAGCCACAAAAGGTAAAAGAATATATATATTTGAAACGGAATATGTCATTTATTAGATTATAATAATAATAATAAAGCAAAACAGTTAAGGAAATAATTTCGATTGTTTGTAACCGAATTCGATTGTATTACTAAATTTACAAAAAAATCGTTAACGAGATAAAACTTAATGAATAAAATTGTGATCTTATGAAGTTTTCACACAGATTACGATCAACAAAAACAGAGTTAGCCTACAAATACACACAATGCTTCAAACAGCATATATTCACATCCGAATATTCAAATCATTAAACGCATTTGAATGCAATTCATAACAAAGCCCCGGGGCTTTCCGCCGCTGTCATTTTCCCTATAAGTTTCCATTAGCAGTTATAACAAGTCGAGATCCTTCATTAGCCCCGCCCCTCCATTCCCGGTGAGCATTAAAGATCGTCGGACAACGGCAATGATACTCTGTCACGCCAGATTCCACGCTCCATTCTTTCAGATGGAAGCAACACTGCTGCCGGTGTATTCATTATCGGGTTACGGAGGGAATCATTTCACGATCGGCTCTTACACGGGCAGGTATTTATTGGTATCATTAAACTGGAGGCTTGGTGGAAGTGGCGAGGATTTTGGTATTCATTAAACCTGGGCCTGTTTGTGCAGAACAAGTCTCAATCATTAGATGATCGGTAGAGAACCAATGCAGTATGTTTTGGAAATTGAAAAATTCTATTAGAGTCTTGGATTGGCATGCTTAGTCATGAGAAAAATCTCGAGACATTTTATAATTATTTAAAGAACCATAAAAAAAAATCTTACATAATCAAGAGCAAACTTTATGCCAAATGTGCTACATTACAATGCCAAATAAACAAATTGGCAATACAACAGGTGCAGTGGCGTAGGGAAAAGCAAATACCTCTCGGGACATTAATTTCTACACTGCTGCCAACACTGGTTTATTAAAAGTAAAGAACAGCAGCTACATTTTTTCCCCGCTCCCTTATCGAATTTAACTTTATAAACTGGCCTAATTGCACTTATATTTTGCCAATGATTGGCACCAAGGGCATGAATAGCCCCCTTCACCCCTCATCACTAATTCACCGAGTGTAAGTTCGCGATTATATTATTACTGAATTTTGAAAAGAAAATTTTCATTTTTGTCGAACTAAAATGTCTAAATGATTAATCAAAAGAAAGATTGGTGAAAGCAGGTATCCAAAAAGAACAGATGGCAATTTATTCAATTTTATTTTTGAATGGAACAAAAAAACAGTTGCAAGTTTCTGCGAAGCATAGTAGTTTTATTACTTACAGAAAATTATGGTTGTGTTACTCTTTTATTAAAAAAGTAACGTTTAAAATTTAAACGTTGCTAAAAAATATACATAAAAAAGGCCTTATAAGAATTTAAAAACATTTTACATCACAAGTCACAACTGAGAAGGAAAATTAAAACAAAATCTTGCATAACAATTAAACAAACAAAAAACGGTACGATTATTTAATCAGTTAGCTGCCACAACCCCTATTTGGGAATTTTAAATATACTACTAAGAACCAAAATTTTATTTGGCAGTCCTATCAGTTTAGCTTCATTCTACATATATCGGTCAGTATTGTATAGCAGCAAGTTAGCATCCGCTAATGGATTAAAAATCATGACAACCTGAATGATTGAAAACACGCATAAAATTTAATTTAACAAACAAAAGAACGAATAACAATTTGTACATAAAATATACAACTAATTCTGCTGCTATTATAACTTTATTTCAGAAACAATTATTATATATATATATATATATATATATATAAATAGAGAGAGAGAGAGAGAGAGAGAGAGATGTGATTCTTTCAAATCAGTTTAAATTACTTAATGACAAATTTATTAAATCAAATAATGACTTAAAAATAATAATGTTCTCAAATAACTTGAAATTTACGATCGAAAATTTTGTTTTCTTTATTTTTTTATTCTTAATATATTTATATTTCATAATAAAAATTCCTTTTAATATGATAATGATTATATGGTGAATCCTATTACTAAATTGCGCCATGCGTTAAGTAAAACTCGTTCAATATCCTAAACAGGATAAGCCAGTACATCAGCATAAACCAAATTAAACATTTAGCTACTTTTCGAACCGAAAGTGCACAGCAATAAAGTGACTTTCAAAATTTTAAATAGGTATTTAAATTATAATAGTTATAATATTAAAGTTACTTTGATTCAGAATAATGTAATTATGGTTTTAAAAAAAACTCTTTTTATACGTTTTCTGTGATTAAAAAAACTTTTTCGGTGATACCAATTTAGTTCATGGAATTTTTCCCTCCCCCCTTTATTTTTACTAAAAGTTTTTCATTGTATTTGCCAACAATATTTTCCATTGCTTTAATTATCATATTTTTACTCGGTGCATTTTTTCAAGCAATACTACTGAAAATATATATTTGTATGTATGCAAATTATCGTTGCTGTAACTGAAAGTAAAATTTTAAAATATAAAACGCACGAAGCCTAAAATGTTATCAGAATATGATATTTCGAAACAAAAATTTTAAAAGAAATTTTTAAAAATTTACTTTAAACTTTTTTTGAATATTAAGCATGAGTAAAATAATAACATCAGGACTTATTCAGTCATGGTGAAAACATTTCCTTTTATTAAATCAAACTATTATATGTCAAAAGAAACATTTTGTAAGAATAGAATTTATTGCTCGCAAATATATATGAATTTATATAGTTTTTTTATATTACTATTATTTCTTCAAATTCTGAAAAGATCAGGAAGAGATAGATAGATAGATAGAGATAGACAGAGAGAGAGAATAGAAGGAGTACTTAAGTAAAATTTTATGAAAAATGTTGATTGAAAATACCTACAGGGTGAGGATCGAAAGATTTACAGACAACATTTGTGCATCGAAAAGAATTTTAAAAAAAGGTAAAAAAAACTGAGATAATTTCAATACAGTTTCGTTTCAGTAATAAACTGTCACTGCACCCAGTAGCCACTCTTCGCTACACTGGGCACTCATGAAAGATATAACTGGTAGATATTTCGAAGTTTCCGCAACACCCCGCCGTCTTTAAAAGTAATTCGTTCTTGATTCCAAATTAAAAAGCGGGTCTCTCAGCAGGCCGATGAGAACCACTGTGCAACTGCCTTTCCCTCCTGCGCTTTAATCAATGGGTTAAGACACCTACCGCGTGTTCCATTCGAGTGCTGTCAAAATTTGGTACTAGCCTATTAATTACGCACAGCGAAAACGAGCTTAATGTCACTCCGTCACCTTTGTAGCGACTCTTTTAAAACCGGGGGATTATTCCGGGAGAACTCACCGACTCGGAATCCGCCGAACACACACGGAACACATTCCGTCCGACAAAGGCAAACGATATCGCGCGCAAATTAAAACGGGGTCTTTGATGTCGAGAGATTTTCACACAAAATGTTATGCCTTTATATCTCTCTCCTTCCTCCTCGACTTTTTCCAAGAAGTAACGCCAGCGAAACAGGTAATGAAGGGGTGAAAAAAAGGGGACATAAACACATACATTTAGAACTCTAGAGACGAAACTTGTTAATGAAATGGGTTTACAGTTACAGGTCTCTTGCGAGAGCTTAAAGCCTCTTGTTGATTCTTCTCCTTTTTCTTTTGCGCCTTTCGCAAACTTTAATAATCGCGTTACATAAAGTACAAGGGTGGAAAATAATATTTCCCAGCAGAAAATGGTCCTCTGGAATGGATAAAACGCTGCCTGCATTATTCATTCTCCCGATGGATGGAATAGGAAAGGTTAGGAAGCCATTTGTGACTCCGAGGATAAAACTAATGGTGCGTAAGCCTGCGAAATGGAGATTCAATCCTTTTTTTTTATTTCTATATTCGAATGGTTTCAGTTTTATTTTCATTGTCGGATACTGTCGTGTTTTTAAATAGACTGATTTTAGGCTTTTATTTCTTTTATAATTAAAAAAAAACATATCAAATGAAGTAATGTTTTTTTAAAAAAAGAAATTTTAGATAAAAAATTATAATTTATTTAAATTAATTTCATTTTTTTTTTCAGAAAAAACCTAGACGAAATAATTTAGTTCCAACGATTATGCCAAGCCTATCGAGCAATTTCTGAAAGTTATTATAAAATTCAAACATAAATATTTTATTTTTTTAAGAATGTCAGAATTATCAATACACTTTATTTTATCGTGAGTTAAACTAATGAGCTACTTCAAGATTTGATTCTGCAATAAATGCAAAAATAAATTCTATAACAATTGAATATTTATGTCTCTAAATTGTGACAGCCTTCAGAAACCTTTCTCATTTGTTACTTAAGGATAACTTATTTTAACATCATAATTAGGAAAAAAGATCCAGAAAAGTAATTTCAATCAATAATAGAAAAAGAGTTTCATTTTTGAAATTGCATTTTTAGGTAACTTTAATGTTTAAAACTAGATTTTCCAAACTATGTTTATTAAGAAATATTGAAAAAGTTGAAGAAAAAAAAGCGCAGAAACATTTATGATTTAAACAGTCTTATACAATTACGATCTCAATCAGAAAATTCAAAAACCCCAGTTTAAAAATATCTAACTAAACGTAAGAAAGAAATACCGGGAGTTAACACGAAGACAAATTCAAAACTTTCTTATACATTCTTTAAAAAAGCTATTATTGCCTGGCTCCGTATAAAATTGTAGTGCCGATGCTCAGATTTTTATTTGCGGGGTCTCCTATAAGAGCTATGTGTTTCGCAGAATAGCAAAGAAAAACAGCATATGTGCATTATTAAGCCTATGTCATTCATGAACAATGATTTACGAAAGAGTTTATTAGCGTGTGGGGATATCTTGTCCAGATGTGGTTAATCTACAAGTATTAGAAATGTACTAGTGAGTATTTTTTTCGATTAACTGAAACTAAAATTTAATACAAAACAGCAAGTCTGTGTCGTAAGATCACAAACCATATTTTCTTTATTCCAGTGATTAAATTTTTTTTTAGTTATTGTGTTCACATTCGTTCAAAAGTACAGAACAATAAATGATTGACTCTTTGAAGGGTTTGCTTTCTAATTTAGCACAAACTTACACACTACAGTTCAGATAGATAGAATTCCTTTGAATCAATTTCAAAATTTGATAGAAATCTGTAAATCAGGTATGAAGTCCCTAAACTAAATGTCACCCGCCGAGAATGTTTAAGTTATCGTGTTAAAAGACGGTCATAATTGGAAAAATGTGTTTTTCGATCTCAAGGAAGTTTGAAATGGGAAGATTCGTTAAAATTTGGAGTTTCAACTTTTGGAGGATTAAAATACTTTCTCTTTGGATACGAAAAAAGTAAAACAGGTGTTAAGAGGAGCAAAGTTTCACTAAAAATCCAAAATTCTATCGACTTCTATTTTACACAAAACGCAAGTAAATACTGCAAAATTTGGTGATATGTGCAGTAGTAAAAAAAAATGAAGATATGAATTAAAAAAAGAACAGAAAGGTAGGAATAGAGTTGAACAAGAAAAGTACAGAGCGAAGAAAGAGAAAGGAAACAAAAAGTATTCTTTTGGATTTAAAAAAAAAAAATTGGAAAGGTTCTGAAACCGTCGCTGAACGCCTCTTTCAGTTCCTAATGAGAGTTAACAAGAGCAGCAAACAGAAGTCCTCGGCACTTCCCAAGTCGATTAGCGCAGGTTTTGCAAGATAGGAATCGATTCCGAGCAAAAATTATCGCCGACTCACAAACTCTTTCCCGAAAAGAGACCTAATGAAAAACGATACCGTCGCACCAATTAGGGATGAAAAAGGTACTTGTACCTGCTAACAAAAGTAAAACTTCAACTAGCCAGCACAAGTCAACCCCCTCTTTATTTTTCAGATTTTTATTCAGAGCTGCGCATCCAATCTTTATAAAGTAACCCTCCCGTTATACATTTTTTTTGTTCTCCATTTTTCTTTTCTTCTTCTTCTTATTATCGAGCCTACCTTCTTTGTTCTCGACTAGTAATTGATACACATTTAGCAAGGAGAAAAGCGAGGTTGAAGAGTTGTTTTCAAACTATTTGCAACGAACAAAGCATTTTCTAACGGCGTTTGAATTTTACTTCTCTCTCTTTCTTCATTTTATTTTTTTCACTTCTCCTCCTTGCCGTACTTATTGTTTTGTTAAAGGGCCTTCTTTTGTCCTTAAGCACGCGTTCTCCTCTTTTACAATCGCTTGATTGTCGGCGGCGGAAAATTTCACTAGAAAAGTTTACATTTATATCTGTCTTCTCTCTCCAGGAGAACGGACGCTAAGTGATTTCCCCTTTTTTTCCTCGTTAAAGAATGGGAAAGGTAAAAGAAAATCTATCTTAAATTAGTGCAAACATCGCATCACCAACTTTAATTTTCTTTTATATATTCGCGGACTTTTTTTTTCTTCCTCCACTTCTTCCAGCGCTTTTCTATTACAATTCTTTATTTTTTTTCGCGAGGACTGTTTCTTTTGGTACACGATGAAGCTAAGAAAGAATGCCATTAGACTAATCAGTTGTTTTCTTGAGATATCGTCTCAATTGTTTTCAGTCGCATTAGCAAAACGTTAAAATGCCTCCTAATGGCAGAAAGATAAAGCGAAAAGAACTCTTGTCTCACTAAACATCACAGTCACCAGCACAAATTTTTCAGCTTAAAAAGAACTCATCTTCCCTGTTAAAAGGTAAATCTCCACGACATGTAAAAAGCTAGCTTAAAGGAATCTACTAATAATTATTAAGAGAAAATTTGCGACTCTTTTTCAATCAAAGTTACGGAAGCACTTTACAAGCGATTTGAATCTTTTTGGAGGAATATGGAAGTCATAAAAATTTGAAACCTGATAATTAATGAAAAGTTTCTTAAATGGGAATTTATAATTATTGGATAGCGCACAGTAATTAAAGCAGGAAAACTCGAGAATTTCTATGTTTGTAAAACTGCGGAGTTTTTCAGCTTATAAAGAATTCATCCCAGTTAAAGGATAAATCTAAATGACAGGTAAAAAGCTAACATAAAAGATTCTTTTAAAACTTCTAATGAATTACTTTTGACTTTTTTTTCGCTTAAATATTTAAATAACCTTTACAATTAATTTGAATCTTTAAGAAAATATAAGACAATAACTAATACAGTATTACCACACTTCTAAGTTCTCGTTTTTAAAATTTTCCCGTTGTTTCTCAACATTTTTTTTTGAACACCTAACATTTCTTACGCTTATATTATGAGAATACATCCCTCCCCCCTTTTTTGTGACGCAGCGGTTTGATAGGCCGTTGTAAGGAGCAGAAACAAGAGTAGAGAATAAAATGATCTTAATACCAAATATTATTTTTAACCATGGTTACTTTACAATATAGCCAACATGAAGATTCAGGCATTTGTCGCATCGGAGGACGAAGTTTTCGATCCCCAGTTAAAAAAATATTGATTTCGTTATTGCCAGATATGACTTAATATCCTTTTGAAGATCCTCATTAATCTCGAAATTCTTTGAATTTTCTTTTAAAAGAAAGACATAGAGCAATAACAAGAAGTAAGAAACTCGTAATTTTGGTATGCTGGACAGGCAATTCGTTGTATGTGATTTCAGCTACCGTTTCTAATGAATCACTCGATCAATTTGTTTAATAATATTTTATGATGCTACAACCTCGACAATCATTTTTGCCTATTTTCAATAAAAATGCTGCTTAGGGCCGAGTGCTTTTCATCTCTTCAGCGAAGTGAAGAATTGGCTGATAGCCGAAGCTTCCAGGCTAATTAATTATGTGCCGACATTGTCACTTTGGGGAGGAATCTGAAGAACCATTTCACATTGTAAGCGACAGATTTCTTCACAAAAGAAATTGAAATGACTGATGCCCGATTCTTCAAGATGTTAATTCTGAAATTAATCATGTTTGTACATAATTTTGTGGTGGTAGGTTCTTGTCTTCAAATCTTGCCGAAGTTTGGAAAAAAAAATGTATTACAATACTCAAAATTATGTTTAAGACATTTTTCTGGTGCTGATAATACTAAACTAAGTAATTCCAAGAAGAAAATTAAAAATAAAATGACATCATTATCAACCAGAAACACTTCAAGTAACCATTGCGCCATCAATAAAATAGAATAAAAAATAAGCGATAGAAACCGAAATCTATTTGGGGTTGCATATTTTGATATGAAGCAGAAATTGTGTTTTTCGTCTACACTGATTGTTTGTTAATATTGTAAATTCAATACTATTTATCAAAATTCAACTGTTGCTCCTATAGAAATTTTATTTTAGCATTTAATATTATTTTATTACAACATTCTAGCCATTTTCATATTCCTGTAATGAAAAATAATCACATTATAAGAAAAAGAAAGTCTAGCTAGCCACCATCGGTATCCATTATAACAAAAATTTTCGATACGATAATGCCAACTAACTTTTATATTACATTTTATACCACAAAATGAGATATTATTTTACATTATAATTGCACAGTGAACTTACGAATATTCTGATGCTAGCTTTGCAACCAAAATGGTGAAGTTAATTGATGAAATCGATCCAGTTGTTCAGACTGGGGACTGTTAAGATTTTTTTTTCGCAAATCTTAAAACCTCTCTTAAGAAATAGTTGTGGTGGAGAAGGAGATCTTAACCACTAATGTTAAATCAAGAGGATTTGAGTTTTCAGAAGAGTTAAAAATTGGCGGAATCGAATCAAGGGTGGGGCAGGAAGAATCAGTTCTTAGGTTTTCTTTATTATTTTAGATATTAAGCATGCATTTAAAAATTCAAACAAAAAAAAAACACTCAAGGAATTTTTACTTAATTAGTTGTTTTTAGAAAATTACACATTTGTCGAATTTAAACAAAAGAGAGATAGACATTACTCCTACGCAAGAAAAAGCAGCAAACCCAGAGAAACTCTTTAAAGGGAATCTTTCTAAAAGACAATTATGAAAACAGCACATCAAAAAGTATAATTTTAAACATTAAGATGTAGTGATAAAATGAAGTGAATATACTAATTATCATCATTTTGTAATAAAAATTCAAATGCGTTTGAATATAGACTTTCATTTCCAACAATTGCATTCACAGAGGCTTGACGGTTTAAGGAGTTGTCATTTGATTATCAGAAATATTTACATAACCTTTGGGCAATTTTGGTAGGAAATTCGGAGGAGTCATGGGAGAGGTATAATAAGAACAATACGAAAGGTAAAAGCACGAGGAGCGTAGCAAAAAATAAGACTCCCCGAGATAAGGCCACGCATAACACGCATCACTGACTCAACGCATCAAAATAAACATCTAACAATAACATGACATCGTACTCAGACATCTGAGAATCAAAAAATTTCCCGTTTTAATTGGGAAGTATCACGACAGAGTTTCTAAAAAAGTGTTGCTCTCACTTATACGAAATATAGAAGAATTGCAGGAACCATAAAAAAAATATTCAAATGGAGATTTTTAGAATTTTTCAGATTTGCCTAAGTTTGGAAAACACAATTTGTCATTATGTCTATCAATTTTAATCATAAATTCATAACAGAAATTTACCTATGAAAACGATGATTCAGTTTCATTTATACAACTGAAATTCGGCAAATGACATAACAAGAAAATTTGTGAGTTTCTACAAAATTTTGAACGGAATCTATTCGCAGGAAGCCTGCCTGGTTAAACGAGTACAAGTGAACTAAAGTCTAAAGTACAAAGAACTAAGAATATATAAAATTTGCTGCATATATGTCTCTAAATATAGACGCAAAATATAGATGTTTATCAAATTTTGAATCAAATCTGTTAAAAAGTCAATAATCTATCGTTTTTCTTCTTCTTTTGCATGTATGTAAATAGAATAATTCTTAAATGAAACGACTTGATTAAATGTAATTTAGTAATAGTAGTTTTGAGTCAATAGGTCAGCAATAAGCAATCCTATATATATATATATATATATATATATATATATATATATATATATATATATATATATATAATATTCTCGCCATAGATTCAATAAAAATGCTCGATTCATGTTCACGCCAAAGATCTATATTTCAAAATTATAGATCAGTAATACGAGTAAAGATATTTAGAGTCTTACCTAAGGTCCACAGTTTTATGTGAGAAAAAAAGAATTAAAAAAATAAAATTGTAGAGTACACGAGAAAGTTTCAAGGAGACATCTCTTATTAGTTTTGAATCGCAATGTTCTCAGTCAGACATAACAACAAAGAGGCATAGTTTTGAAAATGGAATTAAAGAAAAGTATCAATGAAGACAGTTAGGTACTTTTATTACGATAGTTTTTTGAAAATTCACAAAACTACTACTTATCAAAACATTACTCGACTCTAAATTATATCTTACAAGCAACTTTTTGTATTCAGGATACAAAATTTAAAGTAACAATGCACAGCGCCAATAATTTTCCTTTTCCACATAGAAGGAATTTAGGTATTCATATTAGAGTACAGATGCATACAAATAAAAAAAAATTAATAAAATTTAATTTGAGAAATGATATACTTCTAAATATGAATCTGAAAAGAGTTAGTTTTCACTGAAAAAAAGTCTCGATGAAATGACTTATCTTGACGGATAATAAAGGATGTGTTGGTTAATAGATTAGGTAATTTAACCAATACCAAATTAGGAAAAGTTATATTCTAAAGGAAGGAAATGTGTAGGGACCGAAATCTTTTTAAAAAAAATAACGAGATTTCACCGTTACTCCATAACTTCCGAAACTGTTTTTACAAAAACTGTTTTTTTTTCACCATTTTAAACTATTTAAAAAATGTCGATCTGTTGATACCAATTTAACTATTCTACTAAAATTTTCTTGATTATGGGTAATTTTCTAAAAATTGATTTTTTATATTTTTCAACTAAAGATTTCATTATTAGAATGAAATTCAAACCCCTTTTGCAGTTTCGCGAATTATTTATTCGGATAATTTTCTTCCACTATTGAACGCTAGGGAAGAAATATTCTGCTTATTATTTGCGCCCTTTACATAAAGAATAATAAAGTAAAATTATTACAAAAGAAAATATATAATTTGAAATACATTTCTCAGAGCAGTTTTAAATGATGTTAAATAGCACTCGATTTCATTATGAATACAATGTGTAGAACAATAATCCTTTGATAAGCAGTATAGGTGTAAAGATACTAAAATAAAATGATGTTAATGTCTTTCAAGACTCACAATTAATGCTTAAAAAGCTTTGTTGCTATAAAGGCGAATATCAGTTTATGAATAAAAGATTTAATTCAAATCAAACACAAGTAATATTCCACCGAACTAATTAGTCAACAAAGGCGTTTTCTTTTTTAAAAAAAAAATGTTTTAAATAAAAGTATGTATTAAATAATGTTTTAATTCGTCATTAGTATAAAAAGAGACTGCTCTTTCAGGACCCGCCACCACCAAAAAAAAAGCAATAAAAGTTTTAGGTTACAAGACTTTTATTTACCATTTTACTGGATTATATTGGCATAATTGGAACATATATATATATTTTTTATTATTACTTCGGTTTTGTAACTAGGGTTTTCATAAATTTTATTTAAAATGGTAAAAATATGAATATTTTTATAAAATTCTCTGATAATTCTCCGCAACTTTTAAAAGGAAGTTTGAAAGGCTTAATTAAAATGTCTCATCACGCTTTCCGCTGTTCAAAATATTTATTTAATCGAACTACATATTAACAGATGTCTTATTTTAAATAATATTAGTAGATAACAGATAGAATATGATTAGAATATTATTTATATTAAAATGCAAGGCATATAAAATTGAATTTACAATGGTACAAAAGGTATTTGACAACAAAACCAAGGATAATTTTTTTTAGTTTTCTTTTATATTGCATCTGGAGGAAATTCGTTTTCGGAAAAAAAATGACGTTAAGTTCCCAACATTTCCTACAATATATAGAGAAAATAACAGCACGCAAATAATGTTTTGGATGGAATTGGCAGAAGATCACTCAGAAGACAAGCAGATGGTATATTTTGAAGTGGAATCGCTTTAGTCTAAGTCAATGAATACTTCTCATTAAAAGAGTTCATTGTAATTCAATAACGCACTTTCTTTCAAAGGGTTTTTATAATTTTTTTTAAGCTTTAAAAAGTATCCTAAAGCTTTTGTGTATCTAAGGAAGCTTAAAATCTGTATGAAGTAGAAATGAGAGCGGATATATTAAGTGGGATCCGTTAGCTATAAAATATTTCTCGATAACGAAAAAAAAAAAAAAGTCGGAAGGAGCTAAAATATAAATTTAAATTTCTGAAGTAAAGCTCTTTGAAGGGGGGAAAAACCCAAATGCTACAATGCCCAAATTATATAAAAAAAATCGAAAACGCACTAGTTGAAAAGTAAAAATTACTGCACCCTAAGAATCGGGATTTCCTAATGTATGGAAATTCGCGAACTTGCCCGGAGAATGGGTCATAAAAAGTGAGAACATAATTAAGAGCAAGGATCCTCCGCCACAAAAAAGCAATCGGGCACGGATGACTTCCAAAATGGCCGCCTACGGCCTGGCAAACTTCATTCCAAAACGCGATGCGATTTCATCGCAGCGAGGATTATTTCCATGCGAAGATCATCAGGGTTATTATAAAGCACGCGGATCATTATCTTCGCCATTGACTAGATTGGGACTTTATTAAACAGACGAAAGTGCCGCTTATTTCTTTGGTTGGCTCTTTTCTTTTTCTTTATCAATTGATTCGACGCAAGTCGGGGTGTCAAAACAACGTTGCCATGCACTCAAAACTCGCCAGACAAAGACGGTTGTTTTGGTTCAGATAAGGAGACGCACTTTCTGTGAATGGCGGAATAACCCTCGCAAAACTTGGCAAGGGTAAAACGCGTTGAGTGGCAGCTGCCAGATCGTGGCGTCAGATTTGAGCTGGAAGATGCACTAAAGAAGATTTGATGTGCTCACTGGGTACAATATGATCGCAAGACATCACGTGAAGTTCAAAATAAGAATATGGCAATTGCTCAAGCAAGGCAAATTTAGATTATTTTTTTAAAAAATTTTTTCACATGTTTCAACATAACTGCAAGTACTGCACGCAAAAAGGCTGGAATATTTATTTGAAAAACCTTGGCAATAATGATTACTAAATCAAGGATAGGAAAATGATTGCCATAAAAAAAACTGAAGAGCGAACATGTGGAAATATTATTCATATATTTAATAATTTGCATGCACGAATTATCAGATCGGTTTTTCAGGTCATGGAAGATTTAAATACATTACGAGCTTATAAAATTCAATTTAATTTACTATTCGGCGTAATAACTGCACGTATATACTGATTCGGGCCGGGATGGCCTGGTTGGTAGAGCGTTGGGCTTATACTCCTTAGGTTACGGGTTCGAAGCTCACCGGTCAAAAGATTCCCCGAGTGTGTGGCGATTGGCTCTCGTTAATTCTGTTCGTGGTTCCAAAGTCCTCCATATTGAGAGTAATATCACTGAGGCTACTGGGTCAGAGACGATCGTTCTCTGTTCCAGGTCTAAATTACGATCTGATTACGATGAATGAAGTCCGCCCCCTAAAAAGGGTTATATGTAGCTAAGTCTTACTCTTGGCCCTAGATGGCGCTACTTGTAAAACAAAGAGACGCATTTCTTAGGCTTAAAGTCTGCTGATCGTATCAGCGGAAGCTTGTCCAGGCAAGCGCCATTAGTCACAAAACAACAACACACATATACTGATTTGAATCTCTAGTACAAAATATTTGACAATGCTTTGCTTACATAATTCTATAAAAAGTCACTTTAAGTTAAAACAATGATAACGCCTATACACATATGTACATTTGCAATATATGAAGAATATCCAGTTTATAAACTTTATCAAGTAAAAAGCAATCGACGCGAGGGTTGAAAATAACTTTTTAGGCCTAGTCTCTTCTGTAATCGCAGCAGTTATCGAAAAACTTGGGTGCAATTGGGTCTCATAATGATGAGTGTGAAAATTCATTTAGTTTTAATTATAAATCTATTTTTAATCGTAAATAAATAATGAAGTAATAAAAATTTCAACCTCGCAATATAGCTTTTGAGAAAGGAGGGCTATTGGTGGAAGCTAGATTTCTTCGAAGTCATGTAATAAAATAAATAGTATTCTTTTAGAGAAATAATCAGCTTATAAAAAGCACATTCAGCATATGATTTGTAGAATTAGTTTATGGTTACAGAGAAGAAAAGTTCTCCCCCTAGGAAGGGTGAAATGACAATTTTTTTAGGGCTGATGTGGGCATTGTTCACATATGGAAATTATGGATATCAGAAGG
>JAOUZG010006535.1:8016100-8026906 GCA_026289955.1 Argiope argentata
TGCGCATTGGTCATGCTCTACAGAAGTTTCCGCATGTTTTTAAGCACAAACGGATTTATTTTTGCACGACAGAGATAATCGAGACATTAAATGTAGAGAAGAGTTAAGAGTTTGGACCAGCCCTAGATTGAAAGGTACATAATTTTAATCCCATTTATTTTGATAGTTAAAACAGACACATTATATTTTAATGATGTAACGGGAATCTAAAAAAAAGTTCAAGTCGTGAAATAAGAAAATAAATGTATCAGTAATTTTCTGTATATGCATTTCATTTAATAAAACAATCACCTGCAGTTAGAATTATATGATCCAAATGTGACAAGGAAATATTCCAGCGCTTGTGAGAGTTATTGACCTTTTAGTGAAAAATGAAATAAAGTTATTGTTTTTGCTATATTGTATCGATGATGTAACTTTTGCTCATTTAGATGGTTATATTAGTGAGATGGAAACGTGTCCAAAGAGTAAAGAAAATAAGTTCCCGTTTTTCTATCAAGGGTGTTGATTTCCTTTAAAATTGTTTTCGTCGCATGAGGTCTGGTAATATTTTGACCAATCATTCCTTATTATTAATGTTTTAATAACTGATGTCGGTTGTGCCCAAAGCAGTGCACTTGCTATATTTTTGAATCTTGAATGAGTAGCCTTTGACTGTCATGATTGTACCACTCAAGGAGGATAAGACTGTAGCTTATCCTCCTTGAGTGGTACAATCAAACGTAGAGGAATACTTTCTGTTGATGAATGTTTTATCAGACGACCAATGGTAAATAACTGGTATTTCTTTTGCAGTTAATTTATAACCTTAATTTCCTGTCACGTGCCAATATCTTGTCCAAGAATGGTGTTTTTTCGTAAGCTAACGAATGATGAGCCGCTGGAAGTGCTGTTCTCCATTAATATGTGAGCAATTTATTGCACTTCGATACCTTGTTAACAAGAAGTAATCGAATTATTTCTTATGGTACTCCAAAACCATGTGCAAGAACCTTAAACACTTACTGAGAATTGATACTCGATATTTTCCTTGAACATTGTTTCATCGAAAATGCATGAACTTTCAACCCTGAACTTGTTTTGGAAATGCGACTCATCCCTCTCCCACCCCTACCCGATGTGGATCGGTTATCCCATTTTGGTGCGTACGCTCATTTAATGAAATTTCTCTAAACGCTTTCTTTTCGAGTAATGCCGGCACTATTTCTACACAGTTTGAGTTCATGAAACAAAAATGGCTATACAGCAATTTTTGATTCTGGCATGTTACTTCAGGTTTGTGTTGCATATCGAATTGATTCGGAGCACGTTCAACAGGTTATTAATTATTCATTGAATGTCAGTTGATGGGAATGTCAAATTCTCATATTATCTCAGCAGAGTTACTAACTGAATTTCCCTGTTCCAACCAACTTTTTAGGATACTTGATAAATGCTGAAATTAAGATATTTTTTTAAGAAAAAGTTAAGCGTGGTTATAATTAGCAAAGAAGACAATATTGATTTAGATATCATAAAAAATTAAACAAACATTACATTTTTTTAAAGAAGTAAAATATATTTTCAGATAGAAAATTTACTTCGCTACAATTTACTCTAATATGTTATTATAAAGGCTTAAAAACTAAATTTGATAAATATTTTTTTTCACTGTGTTAAAAATTTGCTTAGACTCATTATAAAAGAGCTGATTTAATTGGGCTATTAACTTAAATTAGAGGAAGTAGTTGAAATTATCAGTAATCCTAATGAATTGGGAGAAGTTGAAGCAAAGTAAATAAATTAATAAAAAGGCCTTAAAATGTAACTTAAACTATTTTTATGCGGTTTCGTATCATTTATCAGAAAACAAAAGAACTAATACAGCACATAAAATGACTTGAATTAATGTGTTATACGCTGGTAATAATAATAATAATAATAAATATGGCATTTATACCGTTTGAAGAAATTAGCATTTCAACTAGAGAACTAGTGGTGGTGTCAAAGCAACCTTATCTGAATCGAGCCTAATTGAATTGAAAATTATTTTTTTATTTGAATTGATAACACAATTTTCAAATTTTTAACAAATTTAAAGTGTATAGCATAAAAAATTTCATTAAACCGATTTGAAAGTAAATTAAACTTTGATTTTTCAATTAAAAATATTTCTTTATCAATGTACATAAAAAAGTTGTCCGGTTGGTTGATAATGTGCAATATTTTGAAAACCTTATCAACCTGTTGATATTGATTTACTTTAAAAAGAACTCTGTATTATTCTCAAAGTTATTTTACAAACTGGCGGCAAAAGTTATTTCCTAAATTGGCATATTTTCTAAAAATAGAATATCTGTATGGAACTAAAAAATTTACGCACTCAAAAACTGCTAAGTCAGCGTGAAAGACAAAATGGATACTTGTTTTTTCTTTTTAATCCAAAATACAACCATTATGAAAAGTTCAAGTGCCAAAATTATAAAGAAAATTGATTTCATATTTCCTGGAAGACAATAATAGACAATTGGAATATCCGACTAAATTATCGATACTATGAATGATCATTTCGATAATAATGCTTCGTGCTTTTCGAACCTTTGAAAAGTAATTGTGGCACTAGTAACAGGGAGTGTTCGTTTAGTTGCGGTTGAAAGATAAACCACCATTATGCAAAAATAGTAACGCACTGTTACTCGTGCTGATAATGAATACTATTTTATAGTTTCATTTACTTACAATGGCACTTGATGCGCACCTATGCATGGGACAATTCCCTCTGCAAAATCAATTCTTGAAAATTTCTCTACGTGAGATGAGTGAGGAAATCAAGTTGCCCATAAATTAAGTGAAGTTAAATAATGATCAAATCAAACCATAATTTCCATGAATTGAGATAAAGTAATTTAATTATGTTTAAACGTTTTAGGACGATAAAATTTCAAGATTTGGTTTACGCCATAACTTTAAAGTGAAAATTATAATAATAATAAAATGAAATATGTATTAAAGAAAATTAAGAGAAATGCACTCAAAAACAGTTATTCAGTTAATTGTAAAGCAATCTTTTTTTTCTTCAAGTGAAGATGTTTTCTAATAAATATTACCCACGAATGTCGAAGAAATCGTAAGGTGATTGAGCTTTGTATGTGTATGTGTATTTCAAATACATAATTCATTATTTTGTGCATCACGAACAGTAATTAAAAATCTTCGTATAAAAAGATACAGCAATTATTCTCTACAATAAAATATATCTACTTACATATAAACGTAAATAATATATAATAGATTTAAGTAATATTAACAATGCAATTTCAAGGCACGTAAATTAAATACATAAACGAAACACCCTATAATCAGTACATTTCAAAAATAATTTTTAATCCTCTGATAAATTATCAAATCGAAGCAATCACAGTGAAATCAATAATTACAAGGTTGTATTTGAAGTCTCTTACGACATTAAGGCTGTTGAAATTTAAAACTAGTGAAAATGAAACGTTAAAATTCAGTTTAGAAACTCGTTTCGAAAAGGAACATCTTTTTGAGACAATATTTCATTCACTAATAAATTTTTAGGTTGTGTGAATCACTTTTGATTTTTATTTTGCCTTATTTATCTTTAAAAGGATTCTTTTCGAAAAATCAGATCGCAACAATCATCGGACTCGTGCCGTGGTCAAGATCGCCAGTATAAGGATACTACAGTTTAACTGACAAGTTGTTAATTGTAGGAAACTAATACAAATAAGGCCGTTACAATAAAAGCAATATTGAAATTACTATTTGAAAAATGATATAGTCATTGATTTAAACAGTGATATAGTTGAAAAAGTTTAAAATTTTAAAAAACAAACAAAAATTCTAAAATAAAGCGTAATATCTTTTGCAATACTCCCGACGAATATAAATCAGTATCAAATTTATGTTAAAATGGCATAATTTAGGCAACATTTTCCCATTTGCTGAATCACTTTAGAAATATTTCTACAATTCTTGCATTGAAATATATTTGAATATCATTTCTGAGATACCATCACACCACCCACTTATCTCCTTGCCGCATTGACTGACTGAACAAAATCTGATTAGGACGAGGGTGTGCCTAGCGGAATGTTCGTGTATTCCGTGACTGATGCATGACAATCAATGCAAGATCACTGAAGACTATAATTTGATGCGACAGTCATTGGGTCGTTCAAGAATTCCTCCTTCCAGCACATTTATTGTGTATTGAGTGATCGCTTGTAGCTCAGTCCCACTGTCGTCGGATTGTTAGCTGAATATAATTTGAGCCGACTTCTGCTTGTTATGAAGGTCAGGGATCTGCTCGTACGCTTACAATAAGTATTATATTACTGGTTATTTACTAGAATATATTAATAGATAACTGGAGGTAACAAGAATACACTGCGACTAATCTACTGTAACGCACATGCACATTAGGAATAATGCACAATCGAGCAATAATGTCAAGCGTTAGAAAGGAACATGAATCTTATTTGAATAATATATTGACCTCTAAATCCTCCTGGTTTATAAACTAATTTAGAGGATATTTAATATTTTATTTCTATTGTTACTTCATTCTCTTTCTTTAAGAGGCAATGATTTGAATTACCGTGCTATTAAGACTATCATGCAAAGCTTTTCATAAGGATATATCATTTCTTCTTATTTTTGTTTTCAAGATAGGGGAGAAGTTGCCGAATTCTGATCTTCTAAACGTTTCTAAATATAATATAGAAGTAATTTTTATAGTTAAAAAATCGATTTTTTTCTGTTTTAATTACCGTTTTTGGAAATATACTTCCAAATAGAAAAACAACAGCGTTGGTCCAGTAATGGATACAGGTTTATAAATTAAGAAGGCTATTCTTTAAACACAAATAAAATAATCTAAGACTCACGTAAGAATACATTGTATGAATCTAAGTATGACATTTTATGGAATATTAAATTTCTTCTCTCTTTGTTCTCTCATTCTTAACACAAAATCCCGTGGCTTTAAAGTTTGTGCAATTTGAAGAAATATTCGAGACGTATATTCTTATATCTTTTTTTTTTTTTTTTTTTGGCTTGTTCCATCTCGAAGTTATGAAACCACAGATGATTAAAACTGTTTGTTGGGTTATTTCTATAGTTCAAGATTATATACTCATTGGCTTAAATAATTCAGTTCAAATCATTTTCAAAAATCGCCACATATTTCTTTGAATTATTCTAATAAAATTTTTATAGTAAATTGGAGCAGGGCAAGTTTTTACTGTGAGGTCATAATAAAAAGTTTTGCAACTAGTTTTAAATTGGTGTAAGAACTATAATTAAAATATTTAATTAATGATATCTAAAGGTAAACATTTGCTCTCTATAATAACGAATAAATCTCTCGTGAATTTCGAAAGATTGTTTTATCATTTCTCAATCTACACGAACCTCGAAGTGCGGTACAATATGCATGAAGCTACGATACCTTTCTAGTTTCGATAAAGACTAATTCAGTCACTTTTTTTATATTTTGAAGAAAAAGGCGGGGGTGGGAGGCAAAATGTTGTCGACATAACAATTTATCATCTTCAGAATAAATTTCTCTTGTAAACAGGGAGTATTGTTGATGTATTCATGAGTGACATAAGTAAGATGGCAAGATACATAGACTAGTCAGTTTGGCCAAGTTTTATTTCCTTCTAAAATCAATAACTATATTCGAGTCATTGCATCATACTTCTTACGAACAGTCGGCCACCCAGCCTCCAATGAACGAAACAGTATCGAAAGGACTGCATCGCATCAAACTATCCGCATATTATCTGAAACTATATCTTGGGCCATTATATTCATCGAGCCTTAATCCATTTAATTTCTTCCCATTAAGACACTTGGAAAGATTTGGTGTATTGAGAAAATTCAACCATGTTAGATGTGTTAGAGGATACCATCAGTCATAATAATCGGCTCATTCCATTCATAGTCATTCCGTTAAAATTTTCATGATAACATCATTCCGAATTTGGCTGATGACATTTATTGCAGATAATGCCAGACATCAAGGACATCCATGTTGTGATTTCTATTTTTCGCAAGGATTGATTGGTTGATTTTAAAACCAAGTAACCTATAGATAGCAAGTGACGTAAGAAAATATACCATCATAAAATTCTAGACCTTAAACTAATCTTTAACAACAAAATAATAATAATAATTTTTGTTTAATTTTTCATATCCAAACGTCAAACAAACGCTTCGAAACTTTATAGTTCATAAGCACTGATCATTTTTATATGCAATAAATTCGACTGATATTTTTAATTCAAACAGGTTTTAGAGGGAAATAATTATCTCCCCTTCTTTAGATAGCAAAAAAGGTGTAATATTCAATTACATGCACTGCATAAGTACCTAAGAGGTTTGATTTCTTGATTACTTATTATACATACAGCCGAAGTCGTAAAAATTAGCTTATTCTCAGATAGAAATACTAAGAGTTTTAACACCCTTTAGTTAATTGAAAAATTGGAATTTTTTTTCTCCAGATAATATGCTACCTTTAGAAGAAAGTAGCTATACGACCAATTATTACGTCAAGTTCATTCGTAATAAATTAACACGGCAGTAAGGTATTATTGTAATTTTATCCAGAATTGAAATATAAATTTAGCAGATTAATTATAAAAATTTTATGCAAAACGCGATGTTTTGCAAGTAAAATCACCGATGACCCCCAAGTTATATAGCTGATGTGTTATGAAATAAACAATATGTATAAAAGAGAAGGTCAAGATGCGAGGAAATACAGCGTGGTTTTGAAACCCGAAGGAAATATTTATCTAAGATTCATTTAACGAAGAACAAAGACGGCATACCTTAGAAGAAACCGATTAAAGCATGCCAATGCGATATTGATAAATTGTTCCTAATTATTAACACTGGTTCTTGATAAATTCATTTGGCTAGTCACATCTTCCATATTCCAGCAACGGGTCCCAGTACAGATCGCTTTCCATGCCTCAGTTTTAAGGATAATAATGTAGTAAAAGTTTCGGCTCTCGCCAGAACTTATAATTACTTTAAGTGATAAATTACAGTGGTGTTGCATAATGATTTGTTTTTCAAAACACAGTCATTTAGAATTCTTCAAAATTGAAAGAAAAATCAAAACGGTTTTTGTTGTTTCTTATGGCACTTGCCAAGGACAGGCTAGTTGAGGTAGTCAGCGATTTCAACCTAATCAACGCCTCTCGTTTTGTAGAAGCGCCACCTAGGACCAAGAGTACGACTTTCGCTACACCTTCGCTTGAACAGCCCCCGGGGGATATTTTACAGGGGAGGACATTCACACACTTTACAGATAGAATACAGAAGAACCGTGCTCGAACCGGTACACCCAGATCATGGGGAAGACGTGCTACCTCTCTTGCCAGGGCGCGGCAAATTCAAAATGTTTGTACAACTAACAAATTATAAAGTTACAAACATCTATCTATATTTCATTGGAATAACAAAAAGTTTCATCTACTGAATTGGATTTCATTTTGAATAGAGTGTTTCTTAAAAAATACTTTCCAGCGCATTAGGATTATTATCAGAGTTGTTCCCCATCCAAACACAATTACATGAAATTGTACCTATGCGCTTTGGTTGTAACAATTGTCAAAGTTTTAATAACAAAGAAATGTCAGCGCAGATAATCAGTTCCAAAAAGGAAAGAGCGTAAAAACAATGTAGCGACAAATACAAACTCATGAAATATTCAACCCTAGAGTTTCAAACAAAATGATAACAGCAGATAGCAAGGCTTTACTAGACGGTGGTTTGTCCAATTATGCCTCTCAGATGTCACGCTAGAATTCTTTCAATCACATAGACGATATAAATAATTTTGGAAAGCGACAGAGACCGTGAAGTGACGAGCCGACAATGAACGCAGGAAGGAGACAGAATTCATAAATTTACTTTCGGACTCGCAGTGCACTAGTAGAATAGAAAATTTCGATAGGATTATAGAAGTTATCGGGAGATTTTGAATTCACATCTGTAACCAAGAGTTTGTTTATGTAATACTAGTAGATATACTAGGATTTGCAAGAGTTTAAAATCCCTTCGTGTAAAATAATATTAAACATGAAAACTAATTTTGATAAAAAATTATAATATATTCAAATATTTAAGATATATATTAAAATAAAAGAGAAAATAGATACTGGTAGAGCAGTTCAAAGCCCTGACGTAGCATAAGGAGGACCATTAATTTTTTTTTTAATTCAATATCACCTGCATTAAATTTTAAAGTGAATTAATAACAGAAAAAAAATTGCACAAAATTGAAATTAGTATGTTGAAAAGGTAAAACATCAAATTTTACGATGGGGTAAAGTTTTTTCAGAATACTTTCCTTCAAAATTTCGAAGGGGCAAAAGTATTCTTATAACCTGAAGTCGATATATCTAATTTTAGTTTAGTTATTTTAATATTCCTTTGTAAAGCTACACTAGGGCTATTTGGATGGACTTCGTAATTTTGAACCGTGGTCAGGAAACGAGGACGACACTTGAGCTGGCACCTCCTCTCCTCACCAACGGGAGGACGTTTGGCCCTGACGAGCTTAACGTGCAACAGACCCCCTTACACGCCGGTTCTTGAATGGAATCGGGTCTCGAACCTGAGACCTGGTGGAAAGGTCTCCAATCCAAGACCTTTCCACCAGACCACCGCGGCTGAAGTCGATATGTCGTCATCATTTGTTTCATTAGTTCAATGATCATTTACAAGGGTTTTACTTTGGTTGTCTCTTTTTAAGTGCTTGGTATATGCCTGCTTTTAAGAAATGTTAAACTCCACTTAGAAACTAACGAACATCTAGTTAAATAATTTGTATTAAAATAAAACAGCAAATAAAAAGACTGCAATTTTATCTCTTCGTCAACCGAAGAATATTACATAAATTGATTTGAAAAAGATTATTCTTTTACGGGTTTATATTATGAGGATAGATAAATAAAATTATTTTATAATTTTGGTGCATTTTTAACATTTTTTATACGCAGTCTCCAGTACCCGCCACAATGATAATGAAATAATTTTAATGCAAATGAGAATATATCATGTTTCTTACATATACTGAGGCAAAAATTTAATAATATGCAGAACTACATTGATCATATATAGTGAAACAGACAGAGAATGCAAAAGAACTGAAGACAGTTCAAAGATCAGTCTAATTTGTCGGTCCCTTTTGCCCCCCCCTACGGTGCTACTGAATTAATTAGAAATGTTTTATCGGTGACCCCTCCCCCATAGCGACAAATTTATTAACGAGTTTAGAATTTTTAAAAATTAATACAATTGAAAACAATGTTCTGCAAAATTCAAAATGGCATTATTAAAGTTGTAAAATTTTAGATTTCAAAATAGTGTAAAAATGTTTCTTCTCAAGCTATTGCGGAAATTTTAAAACATTAAATTCATTGAATTTTGTACTTTGGAAATTAACTGTATTCTTCGTCTTGCTTGATTAAATATTATCCATATGAAGAGCATGCATATATAGACATTCTGATTTACATTTATAATACAATAGGCAAGATGCAGTACACACAGAGACATGCCATATTATAAGAATGATTTTCTGTGTTATGAAAATTTCTCTCCCCCCCCCCCTAAAAAATCAAACCAAAAATAAATTCCCATGGATCTTTAGTCTCAAGAGAAGATCTACCTCTTAAATACCAGACTGATAACGTATCATTCGAGTTTTGCGATTTCTAGAGAATTTGATCCGATATTAAATTATATTGAAGGAGGGGGTGGGGTACTACTGGAAGCAGTTTTCGTTTCTAAAAGTACTGCACAAAAGGGAATTTATAATTATTTCTTTAAAAAAAAATGTTACCTCGAGTTTGGGCCACAAATTTGCATTGCACGACCGATCTAGGCAAGTACCGTAAAAGTAAGTGCTTTTCGGTTGCGGTACAAAGGAATCAAATTCCCCCGAGTTCCATTAAGAACCCTATTAAAAGCAATCAACGGACCGATGAAGATAAGAAAAAAAGAAAAGGGGCCTTCCGTCAAGTGCTCAGTTGAAGAGTTAAAAGAAAGAAGAAGAGCAGCGGATCGATTTGAGTTTATATTCAGTTAGAAGCCTTTTAACCGAGATATTATCATGAGCTTTTAATGTGACATCCGTGGGATGTCCGACAATGTCCTCCCACAGTGCACAGAAGCAGAAGCAATTTGGGATGATCACAGGATAGCAGCGGCAATCAAGTGGTAGAAAAAAATGAAACAAAAAATGGTAATGATCACAGTAATAGAAGAGTGAAAAAACAAAGGCTTCTCGCTGTCGGTTGTTCAAAGCAATTGACCACAACGCACAATTCGGCAAAATGCTCCGAGGGGCTGGGGACATATTGCACTTAATGTCAACAGCACAAGAAAGATAAAGGTTAAGTGAAGCAATCTCATCACGTTAAGAATGGGAGCACACTAATAACTGAAAAAATAACATAAGCAAATCTTAAACATATGAACTCATAATATAATTGTTGAGCAATTTAGGTAGATACATTGTAAAAGCATATTAAAAAAAAGGAATGCATCTGCGTCAGCTGCATTCAAAAGGAATTTAGACTCAAAGCTACCACACTGAGCAGTTATATATTAGAAATTTCAATTAAATAAAAATCGAAGATTTTTTTTTTGTTTCTACGCAATGACTTTCAAAAAATATTATTACACGGAAATGATTTTTACACCGTCTGCTATTTAAAGCTGATCTTTTTTTCTCATTTCAATTTAATTGCTGAGCAGTTTTTCCATAAATTTCTA
>JAOUZG010006535.1:8027306-8040134 GCA_026289955.1 Argiope argentata
ATTTTAAGGCAAAATATAATTTAAAAAAGACTAAGAAAGCAGGAAAAAGCTAAGAAACCAGGAAAACTTTAACATCAAGTTACAAATAAAATATTTTAATAAGATGAAATACAACCTATATCCAGGAGAACAAGTTGGCCGAGGACAGCTAATATTATATAACTTTTATAGCAACAAATTAAAGCTTCCCAATAAAAATCTGTAATAACAATAATTTTAACAAAATTATTGTTTTTTAATAATGAGAAGAAATTTAAATATTTTTGCCATGAAATACTTGAATCTATGAAATATTCAGCATATTTAGAAGTTTGGAATCTTATAAATTTAAACGAAAAATTCCAAAATTCCTAGTTTATATATATATAATTTTATTTAGTCCGTGTATATGCTTGATTTTGTAAATAATATGACATGAATTTCAAGTACTTCATGGCAAAAATATTTCAATTTTTGCTCATTATTAAAGAACAATAATTTTGTTAAAATTCTAGGTATTTGAAGAGTTAAAGGAATAAAATTTAAACACAGTAGATTTTAACTTTTACCCAAAATTTAAAAAATAATGCCTAAAAATTAAATAATGCCAGTTTCAATTAAAGCGAGTCTTTCCAAAATAAAATTAATCGAAAAGAGATCTGCTTCCTAAATATTTTTTTCGGGAAACAAGAATTACCTCAACTCAATTTGTGCCCATTCCCACGGGGACAAATTAAATCCTTCGCCTTGACTATGGTCGTAAAAGCGAATGTTTTAACACACCTTGGCGCACACGAAAGTAGTCGTGTACACGAAAAAGGAATCGCTCTGTTTGATCTCATTCAAAAATCTGTCATGCATGGCGCACAGCAGACCCGGTGAAAATTGTTACTTCACTTTCGTATCTGCAACAGATATCTAAATAGAAATTCAAACACTATAAGAAACACTGTTAAGACGATTTAATGCTTGTGAGGCTCATTTGCGAGACATATAATTCTTCCTGCGTTTATTTGGATTTCAATTCCGTTCACCACTCTATGATTACCATTTTTATCTGAATCCATAAAAAACACAATATAAGAAACACTGTTAAAATGATTTAATGCTTATGAGGTTTCTTTTTCCGAGATATATAATTCTCAATGCGTTTATTTGGATTTCAATTCAGTTCACCACCGCATTTTTTATCTGGATACATAAAATCAATCAAATTTATTACCAAAAGTCAGCAGCTTCGAGGGATGAGTGTGCCCATGAAAGGTTACAACGAGCGAATGATAGATTTGTTGATTTTTGAGCAAAAGATTCGGGATATAAGTGTTGTATAATTCATTTCATGGAAACTGGGACAATCTTCTAACTTGAATAATTATCTTCAAATAAAGTTCTGGCAAACAAGGACAACTGTCAGATGACAACTAGAGATACAGAATGGAAAAGAGATTCATCGCGTTGAAAGTAACTAAAATATTACTTCACAGATGCTGATTTGAAACGTTGGGTTTTATTGTCAAGATTCAAGAGTTATTGTGAAACGGACGTTGTCATTTTGTTCTATGATCAATCGACAAAATTATCTGTGCCGACACTCCAAACTATTTCAGTAGACCCCCGCAAGGATGCTTGCCCATGATGCTATTTTTAACCCGCATCACGCTAATGTAGATGAGAAATCTCCGATAAAATGAGACTGATTTAAATATTTTATCATTAGGTCGTCATCTTCATCACAGTAGCCGTTTTTTCGATGACATATTTTTTATTCGACCTAGTGCCGTGTCAAATTGTGCTGGAATAAAAGAAGAAGAAACTTTGAAAACAGCTGTAACAGTAAACAGAAGTGGGGGGAAGGAGATTGCTTTTCCAAGACATTCCCGTTTACATAAATCTATTGTGTTCTAATTCCATTCTCCTTTTCATCCGTTGAAAATATTGTTGGGATATACTTGTATATTTTTTGAGTTTTTCTGACGCAAGAGCCATGGTGCTGACCATGCTGAGTCAAAAAATACGTAATATTATATAATTCAACAGCACTTATCGAAGGGAATATGAGGAGAAAATATACAATGTAATCAGGATTTAAATAATTGAAAGACACTTTATGGAATTTAAAAATGCAAAGAGTTGGGCACGAGGTACCTTATCATACGATTTTTGAAATAATTGTAACCGCTGGACATTGAAATTTGTCAACATATGTTAAGACAGACATTTGACAATGACATTGAGAACACAATGATTGTTTACCAAGCAACAAGTGAAAATGGGGGAATCTGGTTTGTCCAAAGCAGAAACGAGTTTAAAAGTACCTGTTTTACTATTCGCTAATGAGAGCTAAAGTTTCACATGGGACTTGATAACATGAAGTTAGTTGTTCATCTCAAAGTTCCAGTGCTTCTGCAATTGGAAATAAAGAAGCACATAGGGTAGAGTAAGGATAGCGGCTACAAACTCACGAAAATCCATGGCACTTCACAAACTTGAATGCTTTTGTGGCTGAAAATATGGTACAAGATCTTATTCAAAATATAATTAACAAATGCTGTTGGATTAGACGACAATGCTTATGTATTATTTAACAAAAATGGTGCAGATCATTGTTACCAGTAGTGGACAATCTGAAATGGACCAAAGTTCAGAAAGAAAGTGAGCTGGCAACGAGATACAGTTACAATCGTCACTGTAAATACCAATTGCAAAAGAATGATGAAGTTGTCAACTGAAGATTCCAAATTAGATCAGCGTGACTGATCTCACTCAGTTTTAGATTCTAAAAATGGTTGTTGCCAGACAAATTCGAATTACTTATCCTATAATCGCTAAATCTTCGGCTGCAGCATCTGGGTGCGGTGCAGCAATATGGCAGTTTCGTAATTTAAAATATTATGATAAAAATTCGGAATGCATTTGAAATCTTTTCTTGCATCGGTTGGACCTATAAAGTAATACAGTTCACACTCTCAATTACAAAACATTCAATTATCAGTTACCGCACTTACATACATTAGAAATTAACAAATGGTCGTCCCTTTGATAGATTTTATTTAATAACATATAAAGTATACAGTATTTATTACATATACAGTATATATTTAATATATACTGCAATTAATATTAATTTAATATGTTATTATTAATATTATAATAATATTAATAATGTTATTAATAATATTATATTAATAACATTATATAATGTTATTATTATTATTAATTTAATATAATGTTATTATTAATTTAATATATACAGTATATTACACTAGATATTTATTACATATACAGTATTTATTTAATAACATATACATATGAGTATCCACTTCATATATACTGTATATATTTAATATATACTGTATAATACAGTATTTACTTAATAACATATACATATGAGTATCCAGTTATCCGGCTTCCGTACTATCTGTACGATTTCTCTTTTGTCGTAATTAAATGAGAAAAGCAAGGCTTGCATTGGTGACATTGGAATTGGACATCTACTACTGAAATTCAAGTTTTTACTGAAATTTACTAATTAATTATGATTATCTATCAAATTTCATCGTTCTAATGATGTTTCTTTATTCAATCATTTTGTTCACAAACAAATATAATTCCCAAAATTCGTTTTTCGGAAACTCAAAATGCTCTGAAACATTCAGTTTCTTCTAACTATCTATTCTTAACTATTACCATACTATTTCTTTGTATTCTTCGTATATCAGATAGCAAAAAATTCTATTAAAAAATGAAAGTTTTCTTTGATAGTGTAAAGAGAATTTGCATAATATTTTGCATATCTCTAATAAATAGCCATTTCTATGCGAGCAATTTCGACCATGAATCTTGCATTTCTATTTATCACATGAGAAACGACCTAAGCGATGCATTAAACGAAACAATCGATATAAAATATTTGAAAAATAATCCTGAATTATTGCATGATTATGCTTTATTCTATTATTTTTCAAGACAAAGTAAAATTGGTTGAACAAGACTTTAATATATTCAAATCTCCAGACGTCCACTTTGCACTGCTTCATGGGTTTTTCTCATACGTTAACTATAATTTATATGCAGGTGAATAACTTCTAGTTACAATTGAAATAAAATTAAATATTAGTAAAGAACAATTATCTGCCAATCGTCGCTAAATTTGGCTGCGGTGAAAAATTTTATTTGTCATAAATTTCGAAATCTAAACATGGCATGATGAATTCATAACTTTATAGATTCGCAACAGCATACGGCTCTAACTACCTGTATAGTCCAGCACGCACACACACACACACACACACACACACACACACACACACACACACACACACACACACACACACACAAACTTCATAGTTAAATTTTTATAATTATTACTTATGCATATAGTAATTAACAAGGAACAATTGATAACTTTTTCAAAAGATGATTTTATCAAGAAATATCTAATTACAGCTTGCCCAGGAAATTCTTTTCATGAAATCTATCTCGAAGTACTATTGTAAAAATGATGTTTTAGCTTCATTGGCAGGCGATATTAAAGATCAATACGTAGATTGAATTTTAAGCATTTAGAATTTGAAAAAAGAATTTAAAGATTTTTAATCCTATATTGCATGACTTTCAAATTTTTTGAGAAAAATGCACGTGTTTTGAATAGCTGCATATAATTTAGAAAAAAATATTTAAAAAATGCTAGTTTATTTTTTCTGGTGAAATTTCAATAAAACAATTGAAAGGTTCTAATTGGTTACTTTATGAATGAAACAATATCCCAGGGACATAAATCACGTAATAATAATTCTGCAATAAAAATAAAAGCCTCTTTTTATATCAATATGTTTTTTTTACAATGAAAATAAACTAATTTGATAATATTTTTAATGGTATAATTATTCATAACAAATACCATGGTGTTTTTTAAAACTTCAAGTATAAATCTATTTTGAATAACGTTCTTGTCATATATTGATGTTTTCTGAAATGTTTATTAAAACGCATTAAAAAAAATATTTCCAATCACTAGTTGTTGCCCTTTGAAACAGCCATGTGAAAGTTATAAATGGAAATAAATATGTATAGCCAAATGGTTACATGATGCATTGAAGAGTTAGATCCTTGGCAAAAAAATATTTCTTGATTTTTTTTTTCATAGAGATAAATACCTCATTTTAAACAAATTGAGAAAATCGAGAACAGAAATTCTCTATAAGAGTTCGTATTTTTCAATTGTTTGTTTGCCAAACTCTAAAGCATTATATGCTGCATAACTAATTCTATATTTGGAAATGTTTCCGGAGCAAGAAATTATTTACAATTATACAAGTCTTTTCTTAAAGTTTGAATTAACGACACTTAACACGAATCAATTTTCGACTTTATGACCGCGAATGAGATAGTATTGAAATAGGAAAGATTGCATTGGAGAAGAGATAAGAAATTACAGGAAGCAAGCAATTACGTTATCTTTTATATAGTATTTTCGAAATAATTTTTTTAAAAATAAAAAATGCTTTTGTGGCGAAATAAATTTTTAAAAAATGCTTAGTTGACGCATGGTTATTTGAATTTTACACTCTAGTATTAAATGAATTACTGATTACATTTTTAAATTAACATATATATTAAAAATTACGATTTCTTTACTATCATATTGAAAATTATGATAGTAAAGAAAAAATTATACAGAATATTTATGGAAGTAAGAATGAAAAAATATTTTCAAGAATTGAAAAATATTTTCCGATTTAAAAAAAAAATAAAGACAGGAGGAAGCGGATGCAAAAGATGAGTTTAATGAGATTGATGAGAAGCTATAAAATGGAATCTTTCGCACATTTTTAGCAGCAACAAAAAATCGTGACATTTATAACAATTTTAATTCTTAATAATTCATTTTGGATTAACTTTATTTAAAACTTAATTTTTCTCAGAAATTAATTTTTTTTCTGGTCAAATGAGCAACATGAATATAAACAATGAAAGTGTTAATTATTGCTAAGTTGTGACAAGACAAATTAAAACTCTATTATCTATACAAGCAAGATAAAGTATACGATAAAAAGGCCTTTATTTCCAAGACATTTTTGTTGGCTCCCGAAAATTTCACAGCAATGAAAAATGCATCGCAGAATTAATTTCCGAAAAGCGGAGAATAGTGTTTTTTTAGAGAAAAAAAAATGCTTCATCATATTCAGACAAAATGTTTTGATGAACAAATTATTTCTAATACTTTCCATTTTAATTATGTTTACTATTTTTTCTACGCCAGAAATGTTTTCCTTTATGTGTCTGAAATTGCATAATTAAGTGGATATGTCTTCGAATTTATTTTTCCTTGAAAAATTAGTTATATAGAGTCATAATTTACCAATTAAGTAATTAAATGGTAACTTTTATAAGTTACCATTTAATTTACTTTTTCAACTCACATCTAACTAGGAAAGGGGGGAGAAGGGAGTTGGGTCGGCAGCTTTTTCTCTGTTCTTAAGCTTCACGTTCTAGAAAACGTGTAGCGGCCTTATCTTAAAAATCTTTAGGGAGAATAACGATTTTTCATTCGTTCGTATCTGAAAATGGGCGTAAAAAAAATAAAGCCAGGCTACTTAGTAATTATTGAATCTTCGTATCGCAAGAGAGGAATTTTTCTGGTGAAACTTTTCTAAAGCATCGCGAATTTGGTTTGGGTGGCTTAAAATATCTTTCCTCAAGATCCTCCAGGTTTTCTTTTTCTTTTTTCCCTGTTTTTTTTTTCCCTCCCTTCTTGTAGATGTTTTCGGGAATCCGGGAAACAAACATTACTTCTTCTTCCGAAGGACTTTTGATAAATCACCTGAAATTTTTTTCCCCTCCGATATTCCCTTCCCTTAATTACAAGGCTATAGCTTCAGCCCTCATTATACTTCATTATTTATCTTTATCTTTTCCATTCAAAAGGATTATATGCGGAAGACCAAATTTATCATGGCCGCTTGAAATGTAATGCAAATTGATTAAAAAGCAGTGGTGCACTGTTTGTGGTGTTGTGTGCGCAGAAAAATAATAAGTAATTTTCCTTCATAAAACGCATTTTTTACCTCGATTTCAAACTCTTTCATTAATTTTGCTATCTCATTTTTAGGAAGGATGCTTCAGGATTAGAAAAGAAATAGCCTGAATGTTAAATATATGCATTTAAAAAAAGAAGAAGAAAAAGAAGAAGAGCCACAAGAAATAAAAATTCAGTTGTTAATTTCGTAAAATATTCAATTAAAAATATCGCTGGTAAACAGTTTAAAGCTTTAATCTTCTATCGTTTATAACATTTCAATTTTTTTTAATCATGCGTATAAAAAATACGTTTTAAAAGAGTTGGATTTCGAAAAACGTGATTTATTAAAAAATGATTCATGGTAACAGTCCAGAATAGTTTTAAATTGCCTGAATTAAAAGGAATTGATTGATGTAGAGCATTTAAGAGGAAGGAAAGGAAATGAGAGGAAGAGGGTTGGAGGGGGGGGGAAGCAGCAATATTTCTATACCTCGAGATTTCTTGTTTACTGAATTACTTGAACTTCACACACAGAAAATTACGGAAAAAGAAATTAATTTTCCAGATATTCATTTGAGTTTGATAAATTCGTGACTAAGAAATTAATTGTAAGAATTAGTATTAATTAAAAAATGTTCATGCTGGATAAGACGAAACTTTTAACATCAACTAAAAATGACTTATAGTGCAGAAAATTTCTACAACAAAATAAATAGGAATACATATTTTAGGGTTTTCTAACAAGCTTATATGAAAAAAAATATGGAAATTTATAAAAACAAGGATATGTTTCCGAACTTTTGAATTTTTTCCCTCTTTTTATAGATTAAATATAATTTAGCTTTGATATTAAAAATTCAGCATAAGAGAAAAAAATGTAATATAGTTGATAAATAAATAGTTCTGATAGGAAAACAAATACATCACACAGGTAATATAAAAGTGATTAATATTGTATGAATGATTTAATGCATCTCATAGAGTGAGAAAAAAATGACAAATGAAAACAGGTAACTGAATAAGCATATCAATATGTATGAATAAACGTAACAAAAACTATTGCACTTCTTTATTTTTTTAAATCATATCATCAGTCCAACTCTTTTAAAACAAATGAATCATATTTACATCAAAGTCGATGAAAGTAGAAATAATATAGAGGGGCGATTAAAGGAAAATTTAAATGAGAAATATAAAATTAGAACAGTTTATAATAATTTTTTAATCAACCAATCTATATTGAAAGAGGAATATATAAATATACAGTTTCATACAAAAAGTGGCAATTAATTAAAAAAAGAAAAAAAATTCTTTCTAACTTAAATGTTCTACAAGGACTTCAAAATGATAAAAAATAAAAAATTTCTAATAAAATATATTAAAATACAAATAGTTGACACGAGTTAAAAAAACAACAACAATGATATAAAAACGAGGATAGAGAAGAGGACTGAAAAAATTATGCGGTCTGGCATTTGGAATATTTGATAATGATACGTCAACTCAATTTTAAATACTATTAATTAAAAAAATTGGTAACTTTTAAATAGTAATGTCGCAAAATTTAATAATATTCTTGAATATGAAGCAAAGATGTCTCTTCCATAAATCTTATAAATCTACAAAACACTGACTTTTTTAACAATCAGAAGTAAAAATTCTATTTCATTAAATTTAAACCTGATTTGCTATAAATATTTTAAAATTAAAAAAAAACAATAATAATAATAAAAAAACCTTGGTAAAAGTGTGTGTGTGTGCGTTTTTAATGACACCAAGAGTTACAATCCAATTGTTCTTTTCGAAAGGCAGTAAAATGTGGATTTAAAAAGAAATCCCAACATTATTGCATTACCATAGTTGAAATAGCCGCAATTTTTAAAATATTATTTATGGTATTTATACATATTAGAAGTATTTATATGAAAAAGTAAGTATGTTTCTTCATTAAATGCTTCATAAATTATGAAAATATTAGACCAGCAGCCTTTGGGTTTGGGTTGGAAGGAAATTGAAGTTAAATCTCTAGCGTATAACTTAATATTCATGACTTCCCCTTTTCCTCTCCAAATTTTTTAAAAAGCATTAAAATATGATAGCCATATTATAATAGCCATAAAGCCACCAAAAAATAGTCATCAAAGCCATATTATTTTAACAGATTGATACCTGATCTGCGCAATGCTTATATTTATACCGTCTCAAAATAGCATAATATGAAAGTGCAATTAGTTTGAAGATAGCATTCCCAAGTACTGTAACTTCACTTTCTTATTTCTAATGCAAACTACAGAGATATTAAGCATAATCTTTCTTCATCAGCTTACAACAATGGAAGAAAAGCCCGTGCTCAAGTATTTAGTTGCATTAAGTAGTACTATGAGATTGGCTTGAACTTTTAATTCAACAATAAAATTTCTTACTAAAAATTACAAAAAAAAAAAAGTTTTTAAAAATTGTTAAATTTTAGGAAAAACTTGTACAATTAAACTCGAATCATTAAAAAGCATTTGTTTTGAATTTTAAATGATGTCTTCAGTTGAAATCAGTTTCCAGCAATAATATTTGACAGATAAAGATTAAATTTAATTTTTATTTAAGATTATAATAAAAAAAATTATGAAATTGCACACGGGTGCACATTTTTAAACTCCATAGTATATCGGCGCCAAACAGGCTTGATTGCCCCCCCCCCACAACTTTATTAGTAGTAGAGATTATCATATCAGTTTGCAAATGATCTTATAATGTACAAAATGGAAAGTTCAATTTTTGACACCGTGAAAACTGCAAATAAAATTTGAGCTAAATTAATCAATTTCATCAGCATGTTGCTATCTATGTTGGAGTTATCTTTGTGTAGTAAGTAATGAAATGTAAGTAATGATGTGTGTATATACACCAAATGAGAACAAATTTAACATCTTGTTCTGACATGATAATATATTCCTAATATAAACTGACACGTATTCTATATGCGCACTGTGATGACACTGTCTCTACACTCGAGGGAAAATAATGGATCGTAATTTCAGAGATGGCATTTGTACTGATTTTATTCTCCGATGCAATTTTTCTAAAAAGAAACATAGGATAAAACAAAAATGCCATTTAGCAGGAATATTTTGTAATTAATTAACGAAAATTAACTCTTTTTTGAGTGTTTTACAAACAAAACTCACTCTTTAAACCTAAGAAAATGTATAATACCCCTCCCCCCAAAAAAGGAAACAACAAACAAACAAACAAACATGGCATATTTATTTTTTTTAAGATGGCCTGGCCGAAGAATTCAAATTATTAAAGGAGTGACCTACATATTTCAATCTCAATGCTACCAATGATAAAGCCAGCTACATTTTAAATTCGTTGTCGTTTCATAACATATTGAGAAAAAAAGAATAATCTGCTGACCAAGATGCTCGCCGTAATATCTGATTATTGCTCAAAATCACAAAATTTTCTTAAAAGAAACCTCATTTTGTGGCTGCGAAAAGGAACATCAAATTAACTAAACGATCATTAAAACAAAGACAAGCGATTCCTTATATATAAGGATCTACCAAGAGTAGATTACAAATAGAAATATATCGTTTCAAAATTTTTTAATCAATTACAAAACAAACAAAAAAAATGCTTAAAAATTAAATAAAAAGTATCTTTAATTGTTTGCATTTCCAAGAGACAGAGGGGATAGAAAAAAACTTTGCTAAGTAAACTTTACATTCAAAAAAAAATAATAAAAACAGCTTTCTTTTACCGTCACCCATTCGAAAAATTTCTTTCCTAATAAATTATTAACATTACAAATCCGTTTCCTCTCTAAATAAATGAACGTGTTAAAACTTATTTTTCCTCACACATGATTGCACTAATCTGGCTTTTCAAGATGCTGAACACTTAATCTCTCTTAGCCATTTTTTTCCCCTTCCCATCCCATACTCCTTTCCCCCCCCCAACCCCCTTCCAACAATTTTTTATTTCCCATGTCACTTTCCTCTCGAAGATGCTTTTATTTTTCGTTCCATCCACACTTATATTTTTTCCACCCTCACCCTCTCTCTCTCTCTCCTTTTTCTCCGTTTGACAAATACCCCTCTTCATTCACAAGGACGCCTCCGATTTGCTACGTCGAAATTTAAACGGCGCGCTGTTAAATCACTTGTTCACTTTCCTGTAAAAAAACATTCACCTGATTGGTGGAAGGCGCGATATTAATATCATTTTATTTGCAAACTATCCACTTCTGGAAGTGCCTCTTATTTATTTTAATAAATCTCTCCATTGCTGCTATAAATGGCCCTAAGTACATCCCCGATTATGGTTATTCACAGTTCAACCCGCCATCCCCACTGATTTTTACTCTCCGCCCTTTTATTATTAATATAGCATTTATTTTTTTCCCTTTCTTTCCTCCCCCTTTTCAACAATAACCTCCAATTTCGTTTTCTTTGGCCCATCATTTATTTATCTCTTGCCGTCGTTTCCGACACCTTGTCGATTTGATGTCAGGTGATTCTTAAATGTAGATTGATTGACTTGCAAGTAAAAAGGAAGATTTATTACCGGCGCTCGTATGCAAAAGCGTGCGGTGTCGACGTCAAAAACGGCTTGCTTGATGGAATTAGAGCCGCAGCGCTGTGTAAAAGGTGAGCGCTTTTCGGATGGTCCATCAACTGGTGCGAGAACTGATGCATTTGCTTGTGTGTAATTAGGCGATGACTATCGTTGTAATGGGTGCCTTTTATTAATGATGGCGGCGGAGATTTCCCGGCGGCTTCGGAGTCGCTTTCGTTTTGGGCAAGAAAAGAGAAAATTATGATTTATCAGTTTCGCATTTTAAGTAAAAAGCACAAAGTAGGATTATCATCATGCTTGGTCTGAGCCCATTTGTAAGGTTTTAGTTAGGGAAGTAATTCAAGTTCATTGGGTTGCAGCAGTTTAATGAATTGTTTTATGTAAATTCAAAATATTCACATAAAAAGAGGACAAAATTAAGTTTAAATTCTGGGGAGTGGTCTCCCCAGTATACTCCCGGATATTCTCTAATAAAAGTACTTACGTATTATTAACCGCATATTTTTGGAGAACAATACTTATTGAAGAGTCAATTTGATTGAATTTTTAAGGGGATTGCTTGAAGATTAATCGTTGGAATGCGGTTAATACAATTTAAACAATTAGTAAATTTAATGTGCGTTTTAATACTTTTTTTTCAACCCATTGAAACTAAAATATGACATAGAATTAAAGTCACGGTCACAAAATCAAGCACCAAATTATATAAATTTCAGTCATTGAATATTTTTCAAATATTATTTTTCTATGCTTATGAAAGTGCAGATAAATAGATTTTCAAAAATCCTCAATGAGATACATATCTCCATTTTAGATGATAAGTCTGCATGCCAAATTTTATATCCAGTTATTTTTTGTTTCGCAATAATCATGATAACTTTTATTTAAATAGCAAGATCAATCTTTTTAAATAGATTTTTTTTAAAAAATTAATAAAAATTTACAATTTTAGTACAAGGACTACAAATTGAGTATAAAATCGACAACAGCCGATACGTTTTGAGCTATAATTTCTGTCTGGAAACGAAAGGGATTTTAAACTTTGAATTATTAAACGCGTGAAAATACGAGTGAAAATTAAATGTATTGCCAGTCAAATATAATAATTAAGAAACAAAATTGAATACATTCATTAATAAGAACACAACAATTCATACATCAATTATATGATTGATATAATTATTTTATAATATAATTTACATAATGGTTTTTATAACATAGCTCACTTTGCTTTAGCAGAAACAATACAC
>JAOUZG010006535.1:8040234-8053136 GCA_026289955.1 Argiope argentata
ATGGTTTTTATAACATAGCTCACTTTGCTTTAGCAGAAACAATACACACACACACACACACACACACACACACACACACACACACACACACACACACACACACACACACACACACACACACACACACACACACACACCCACACACACACACACACACACACACACACACACACACACACACACACACACACACACACACACACACACACACACATACACACACACACACACACACACACACACACACACACACACACACACACACACACACACACACACACACACACACACACACACACGGTTAAAAATAGAAGTCGATTATTTAATATTGCATTTCAATTCTTATGATTCAATGAAAATTGAGTCAACTTATAAAAATAAAAACCGGAAATAAATTCACATATAAATTTCAAAAATAATTTTATTTTAATAACTTAATAAAAAGTATTTTCTGTGGAATAAAATTTTCTCTATTACAAAAAAAGTTCTTCTTTAAGACTAAAATATAATCGGAAAATACTGCAAATAATAAGGTAAAATAAGAAGAAAATGTTCGCCAGAAATCGATAATTAAAAAATATATACCAGAAAACATGCGATAGATGCGGACGACTACTGAATATTAATAAATAAAGCCTAGATGTTTTGATATAAGCTTAGATTTAAAAGCTTAGCTGAAAAAAAAAATCGGTTTCAGTTCGCCGGGTGTTTACGTTTCTTTCGGACAAAGACGGCCAAATTGAAAATCAGATGAGAAAATAATCCTTCTGCATATCTCCTGCTTTTATCATTTATAATGAAGGCAGCTATTACAGCGATTCAGCATGAGATGACAACATGCGCGGAGGAAAAGGTGAGAGTACAGATTACTGTGATTAAAACATACCAATCACAATAATTTGACCCGGCTGCTTTGTTATTCCCAGCTCATTTGTTTTTAATTCCCCATCTGCCCCCGGATAATTCCTGTATTCCATGGCACTTCTGTTTTACGCGGTTTGAAGGCAACCTATCATTGGATCGCAAAATCGGTTGCCAACAATCCATCTCTATCATCCGGTTTAGACATATCAGCGACAATTACGTTTGTCGCAGTTTCGTCTGGAGCGCCGATTATTAGAAGGGAATTGTTTTTGGATGCAGGGTTACGTTTAGTTGGCCATCAAAAAAATAGAAATTGAAAGAGGGTTGGAGTGGGGATAGGGTCAGAACGACACAGCTGTATTGATGGAGGTATTAAAATCAAGATCAATAAAAATGGAAAATTATTGAAAGTAATGAGTGCATGTTATTTTCTCACTAGTGATAAAATTTTTCCTCTCTTCATTAATGATGTTTATTTCAAATTTCAGAAATGAGTAAATTTAATGAAAGCAGTTTTAAAAGACAACTTTTAATAATGTATTACAAAGAAGATTTATTTACTTATTTATTAGCATTTAGTTTATAATTTATTATTATAAATATTGCTGAATCCTGAAATCAATTATCTTTCACGTTTATCACTAGATGGCATTATACATATCAACATTTAAGCAAATTGGTTGATAAACCGATAATTTAATTCTGAAACTATTAGCGCGCTGCTGTTGAGAACACACAACTGCACAAGATTTCAAAACTTTAAAATCATAAGAAGAAGTGAATGAAACAATTGATTACAAAAATTTTATCCTTACAAGAACAGTTCAAGGTAAATAAAAAAGTTTAGTGCAAATGACAATTTATTAAAAGGTTTCTAAAACAAATATGTTCAATAAAAATAATTCAATAAAATAAAATAAATAAATTGTTATATATTCAATTCGATAAAACTGTTTAGAACATCGATAAATTTTATTACAAGATTTCTGAAACTTTAGTCAGAACTTGAAATCTGATAAATTTCATTAGCTTAAATGTATTTAATTGCATATGAAATTAAAGCATTAAAAGGTATTCATCATTAGGATACAAAACAAACTTTTATTTACCACAATTACCTAAATGCCTTATACAAGATAGCTTCAACTGTCAATATTTGAAAAATTTAATACTATATATTAACAAAAACCTGAACTATAATTCATCACGATATCATTTGAAATCGAAAGTCATTTCTAAAGAAGTTCTTATTAATTATAGAAAGCTTTAATATGTCAAGCCGTAAAAAGCAACTGTTATTTGATTTATTTTTAAAGATATTATTCAACGAACACGACATATATTTATTTATATCTATCTATCTATTGATTTTTATATGTAACATAAGCATTAAAATTTACAAACATAAACATCTTTGGTGACTCTTTCATGTATAAGTTACTCCATGTAAAAAATACTCCAGATAAAAAATACTCCTTCGTGTAAAAAATACTCCAGAAAAGTATGCGAATAATATTTTGATAAGGAAAATATCAGCAGGTAAGAAAGTCTTGTAAAGTCCCCCTCCCCCACTTTACAATGTACAAATAAAATAGCAACAAACAATTAAGCTTAATTTTATAACAATCAAACAATCTCTGATGATAAATACTTTATTAATTTTGAGATGTTTTTAATGTATTTTAAAAATGGTTCTAAGTATTGGAAGGAAAAAGTAATACATTCATAAAATGCTGAGCAAACGAAACAATTTTCAACAACATGAAAAGGTATTTCAGCTCAACTGTGTAAAATTTTTATAGTATGGATGTGTAAGCATATGCAAAAGGTATAAAAATTTTAGAATTGTACTAAATATTCATTAAAAGTTTCTTCATTTGAATATATTTCGAATGATTTAATAATTAAGGGCATTAAAAACCTTTCATTACAAAAAGGTGAAAATCATTTAGCAGAAAGTGACGTAAAAATATGCAGAGCTACAGATTCCGGATGTCCATTAAATCATCAAATAAAAGTTATACAATATTCAGAAGAAGAAAAAAATAATGATGCGACCATAACTAAAACTGGTTATTTGAAAAACGTTAGCAATCTCGTCAAGACCACACAGGTTGTATCCATATACAAATGAGTGCTTTAAAAAGTATTTTTTTAAAAAGTTGCAAGCTTCTACTTTAAAACATCGTAATATGTTAACGTTCGCCTTTCTACATTTTATTTCCATAGATTGCTTTTAATTACATAACAGTGATAACATGAACACACAACACGTATTTAATGCCACTACAAAATAAATGTAAAAATATTTTTTAAAATTAATTTAAAAAATTATATGGAAATAAAACTAGTACCTACCACTGAAAAGTTTATGCATTTATTAATTTTTTAAAAAATCATAAAGTAATTTTAAAATGGCTTTTGACATGCCCTAAAGTTTATGAGATGAGCTGTAAAAATTTCAATAGATTTTAATTAAAAATAATAATTATGAGCACCTGCAAATCTTCATGAGCACCTGCAAACCAAGAAGTGCCAAAACGTTGAATGTTTGGTGAAACTGTCAGATTTGTAGAAGAATTTCAACGATTTTTTGTACGTTGAAATTTGGAGATACAATGTCAGTTTTTATATATTATAATTACATTAATAATCGTTAGGAAAGTATAGAAAAGAGATAAATCTTTCATTTTAGGTAGACTTCTTATAGGATCATTATTTATTGCACTAATTCTCACAATGGGAAAAGTTGAGCAGATTTTGATCGATAATGTAACAAGAATTTAAAATATGTGTATGCATATTTGTGTAATGTTTTAATGATGTTCATAATCAACATGATAACAAGAATAATTTTTAATGCAAGTTGGCCCTTTCTCGGATATTTTGTAAGACTAAAATTCTTGGATGTATTCATAGATGGGTCATCTACAAGGGATGGAAATAAGCTAGATGCGAGTTTTCTTCCTCAGCTTCCTCGTGAATGAAAATAGAAAAATAAATCAAATGAGGTTAATCAGAGTGTCATTCAAACGAACAACTTTCGTACTGAAAACTTTCAGCCAGTTGCAGTTGTTAAGAGCTTAAAAAGTATTTTGCAACTTTAGATTTCGACATGATTTGTAATGCCACGTCTAAATAAATAAATAAAACTTCTACGTTTTCTTTCAGTAACTTGATTTTTTTTATCCACGTGGAAGTTTAATAACTTAAAGAAAACTTATTCAATAAAGGTGCAGAAATATTTATCGGCAACATTGTATAAAAATGAGCAAGTCAGAAAAGTTTAGAAGGTACGCGTACTTTAAATCTTTCCAATCTATTTGAGTATATTTATTCATGCAAATTTAATAACATAGATTATTTTGAATATTTATTTTGCAATAAATGCTGAATTATGCGATATCAATAAAATCCCTATCTAAGATAATTTCAATATGAAATATTTCGTCATTTTTGCCTATGACTGAAGATTTGAATACATCAATTTAAATTACATGGTATCGACCTTTGACTAGTGGTTTTTCCCCTCCATTTACGTCTCCACCTCCTACGCAAAATTAAATATCAAATCTTTCATAAAAACTAAATGACAATGCACATAAATTTCTATCCACTCCTACAGGAAATCAATTAAAACATCGCTCATTATTAAATATGTAATCCCTTTTGTTCTACTATTATCTATGCTCCATGGTGAAACTCGAGAAGTTTTTTTCCCTTTCCACCTTTTATGTAAAGCATATCATAACAGCCATAAATACTCTTCGATTATAGACGTCCAGTTTTTTTTTTTTTTTTTTTCTGTCTGTCTTTTTTTCTTCTTTCACTTTCTCCCCCCCCCCCATCATCTCGTTATCGAAAAAGAAAGCTGTAGAGGGAAAGAAGAAAAAAATGTATTTAAATCAGGTAATGATCGTAATTGAGGTGATTCAATACGTGCCCATTAAAATTCATAATCCGTTTAGGAGGCCCCAGTGACTAATTCGAAAAAGATAGATGCCGGCCAGAATCATCTTCCATAAATCACATTATCCAAGAGCTAAAACGGAACGTTTTATTACGTTCGTAATCTGTGCGGTTGCGTTTCGATTGGAAAAGAGATAGTTTGGGGGGTTATTAATGAAGCAACAGAGATCTGTGCATTTGTCATGCACAAAACGAAGTTCTTTGGCCGTTACAAGGAAGTATATTTTATATAAGAGCTCAGTTTGGGTGAGTAGGTTATTAGAAAAAAAATTATTAAGATTAAATTAAAGGCCTATTAATTTTCGTTTTTAATAAGCTTCAATTTTATTTTTTATACTCTAACATGTAATTACGCTTTTTGTAATAATTAACACTTGTAAAACCGATTGAAAATGAATTAAAAATGAAGATAAACTTTGAAATTCTTAAAGTAACAAGCAAATACAGTACTTAAATTGTTCTCCATTTCGATTGTTTTAGAAAGATATTTCAATTTAATATTTATAATAAACTAGTTGCTTTTGGCGTTCGGATTATTAGTTTTCTTGGCTGTTAAACTATTAAAATAGAAGATACTTGTTTAAAACTTCGCCATTTAATTTATGAACTTAATGGGATAGGTCTACTACATATCAATGCAGATGTAAATTAAAAATAACATATATTGTAAAATAACAAAGGGAAAAAAATCCTATATAAAAAAATAAGGTCTAAAGAAAGTTTTTTTTCCCCCCTTCCCACAATTACAAAATCAATCTTACAGATTCCGTAATAAGTTAAATTTTAAAAATATATTATAATTAGGGAAAATGAAATTTGTATAATTAAAAAGCCGATTGCTAGAGTCTAAAAATAGAATAAAAATACTTTTTTGGAGATGACATTTTCGGAAAATAATTCTGAAAAATATAAACAATTTTAACTAACTTTTCGATATTGAAAAAAATTATAGTGCCTTCCTCTTGTCTTAAAGAGGACATGCGCCAAATTGTATTAAGACAAGGGGGGGGGATTTCATATTTATGTAAAAGACACAAAAAGAAGCCTTCATCTTTATTTAGTTATTAAACGTCATTTAATCATCCGAACATTTATTATTTACGTCACTCCTTAGCATATCATAATGCCTATGAATTCGTGAATCCCTAGGTTTTCATAGCAAATATTTAAGAATTAAGAATTTTTCATATAGAATGATAGTGTTCGTATAGAATGATATAGATTCTAGTGTAGCATTTTTATAAACAATTTATTGAAACAATTTGTTCTTTTGATTTTGAATCGTTGTTTAAAAGAAATATCTGCTACTTAGCACGGTTATATTATACTATCAAGAAAATAATAATTCCTTATAATAATTATTCAAAAAATGAAATAAATGATAAAAATTAATATTGTTTGCAATCCATGGTTCTGAAGCGCAGAGAGTGTTAAATGAAAGAAAGCTTATTAGTTATTCGATAAAATTAGCAGAAATATTTAGAATTAAGATTACATTTTTAATTATATTTATTTCCCATCAGTAAAAGAATTCAAGAAAATACTCAGTGTCTGATTTATTAAAAATGATAATAAAACAAATTATGTTAATTATTTACTAGCAGCCAAATTAATCAGAAAAGAACCGCTAATAACTAATTGCTTTATTTTATTTCAACCGTTTTTCTGGGATAAGGGATGGTAATCGCGGCCAAACAAATATACGTTTTGTTCTAAGCTTTATTCAATTCAAGATATTTTTTTTCAAATAAATCTGAAGGCAATTAACAATTTTAAAAGTGGCTGTTTCAAATGTTGTATGCTTTTCGAGGTTGAGGCTCTAATTCTGTAATTTGCCGTTAGGTGACTTAGAATCGATCTCACTAGGTAAAATATGGTTATTTTAATATTTAGAAATACCAAGTTTGTGGCAATAAAGGTCACCATTCTCAAATTAATGAGGGATAGAAGAATTTTAGTGGGCACTTCGTAAAAAATGTAATTATTATATTAATATTTTCAATTACAAAATAAGGATGAAATTTTTTAACTATGAAATAAAGTTATGGCAGTAAAAGAAAAATACATAAATTTTAATAAAATACCCTTAAATGATATACAAATTCAATACAACATAAATCGACGAAGAAAGCTTTATATAAAATAATTTGTATTTCTTTGTTATTTTCCCCCCTTGCCCTAAGTTATTTCTTTGAACATAAATGCCTGAGCTCATTTTAATTTAAATACTGGCGAAACTGCCTCATAATTAAGAAAGATTAAATTTATATTTCTGAGTGCAACTACTTAATATTATCTGTATATACGTTTGAAATACACATATCTTACAGGTGTGCCAATTGGAAACAATTTGAGTCTCTTTTAGAGAATCATCTAGCATTTATAATTCCTTAAAATAATCTGATTTATAAATTAGATAAGAAAAAGAAATACAAATAAATAGTTATGATATATTTCCACTAGATACTTATAAGATCAGTAATTTTTGTCTTTTTTATAGTTAATATGTCTGATTCGTAAGTCAAAGCAATGAAGTTGTTGTAATACTTTATTGTGTAACTTAATAAATTTTGTTTTAACACTTATTGAGAAACTTAATATTTTTTATCGTGCAATACAGCATGAATATCAAGGCTTGAATAGATCTATTAAACAGTTTTTCTTGAGCAATTTTCTGTGTTTTCCAAAAAACATAGAAAATTCAATAATTGAATGTTACGATATAGCGTATAAAACGTAACGTACATTGGAGAGTTATAGCTTATATTATGGTTTTTAAAAAAATAAAATTTTCCAATGTATCTGAACCATTTTGAACTAATATAATTTATCATATACTACAAAAAAAGACGATGATGTTCCTTTTCATTTTACGCTTATTTAAATGAAGATCAAAATCCGGTAACCACCGTTTGATCAGTCGTGATTTCAATTTCAAATAGTAAAGCAAAGCAAAGCAAAAAAACACCCACTTAATTTTATTCTATGCAATTTCATCTTAACAAGTGATAACAATGTCAAATTTTTAAACAAAACTGAATAAATAATAATAGGCTTCTTTAACGTATTTCCGAGGAAAGTGCATATAGTGCTTAATATACTAACGATGTTCCCTGGCGAATGGTTTTCATTATTATCAAATGTCTTATTTTGAAATGACACTATAGCAATTTAGGGGTAGAATCTGTTATTTACAACAGCAAATCAAAGAAAAATATTATTAATAATAAAATCAGAATAATTCGCCCACTCTCAGAATTATCATTTGATCCCAGACAATTCTAGTGTTCCACGACCGTATGCCAAACAGATCTTCAACACTTTTTTTTTTATATCTCGAATCCCTTCATCCAATTTAGAGGGACAAACACACACGCCTTTAAAAAAAATCATAATTATACTATTACTTTATCAGTGCTGCAAAAATTAATTATAAAGTTGGTATGAAGTAAATTTATACATACATAAAAATTCCATACTATTCTATTGAAATATGTATCTTGTAATGAAATCGTTTTTAGAATTCAGTGAACTGATTATGACCTTACTTGTCATTTTTGAAAGTATTGTTTTTAGAGGAGCAGATGTTCATAGTTAAAGGTGTTGATAACTGAAGAGGCTTCAAGATTTGAAGTTTAAAAAGTTGGTACTTCAAATTTTCTAGTATAACTAGAAAAACCTACTTCTTTTCTAAATAGCTATATGATTACTTTTGATATAAACAATGGTTATTATTTCCATCTTATGTAACGATATGTTAAAAACAAATAGGAAAATCACAGATTTTGTCCCCAACTCCAATCACCAGCCGATTGCAGTAATTTTTATCGCATGTAAAATTAAAATTTTAGTTACAATATCAACGATAGCCTGTCTTCTACAGTCTTCTGTTTTTGAAAGAAATTCTTAAAACACAACTTCACAGTATATTCTCAAAGAGAAAAACCAGGACAGAGAACACCAGCCGTAACCACAGAATCGATTTCGCCATTTTTTTATAGTTAATTCATCACCATACAGTCCCCCATCTTCCATTTTCAACTTAAATCGTAAAATAAATCTTTGTCTCAACCTCCAGCCTCAACTACTTAGCTGATTTCGCCAGTCAGAGTTGCTTTATGCTAACTGTGAAAGCAAGATTTTAAATAATACATTCTATGGTGTGATATGACATAGTTCATCAAAATTAGTTGGCATTATTAAATTAATTTTATTAACACTAAAGTTACCACGAACGGGTCAAATGACCAGTTTCCAATGGCAATTCCAATGGATAGATGAATCGCCGGTAGGTTTAGTCTTAATATGGTAAGCGCATAGCTGTTCACCGAAGGCAACGTTTTATAATGAAATGTAAATCTTCCTTAACTAAAATCGATCAAATAATGAATGAAAAGCAGCAGAAATTCCTAGCGGAGTTATTTTTCGCCATTAATTAGAAGCCAACGATTTTATGAAATCCCGATCAAAAACGATAGCTTACATTAATTCTCTCGACATCGGTAAACGGTTAGCTGGTTTAACTGGATCTCGACGCTCTGCGGAAACCGTAGAAGCAACAAAAACTTTATAACAGTCGCGAAAATACGGATGAAACAAATCGCGATGCCTTTTACGATAGATTAAACTCTCCTCTCTTAAAACGCTGACTGCGAGAAAAGGTGACAGCCGGCAAAATTTTCCACCAATTTTTCCTGATCGTCTAATACAATAACGAAAAGCGCATCTCTCGCTATAATAAACGGCAGCGGGACATTTTTATCGGGTTTATTTGATTAATGAGCGCTCATTAATCAATAGCGAATGGCAATGTGATAATGCCATTTGCTCGCGCCATCAGCCAGCTGACGAGAACATTACCTTTTCAAATTCGCATTAGCCAATTACAGGGGGAGCGACAACCAGATTTGGAAATATCAAATGGTCTGTGTGCTTAATAACGCATCCAACGAAATGATGAGATTCAGAAGAGAAGAGAATCGGGATTGCGTCTTCTCGCTCTCTCTCTCTGTTACTGCTGCCGTAATTTGAGCACGCTGTGATAGTTCTAGATGATAAGTAATTGGAACCGATTTTTTCCCCTTTCCACTTTTTGTTAGTCATATATAAATGATGAAATAGGTAGATTTTTTCGTTTTAGAATATCTAAGGAAAGAAATACATTTAGAGAGATGCAAGCCATGAACGAATACAGCTCACATTAACGAAATAAATCTTCCAATATGAAACGCAGAAAGTTCGAGCTAGAGGGAAAACCTTAATAAGCATTAACAGGAAATTAGTTGTGTTATATATGAATAAAATATAACAATATAAGGAGTATAACCCCGCACTTCCCAAGCATTTGGTGCACTGAAAGTCTTATTAAAATGTCAAGAAAAATAAATTCTTTAAATACCAGATTTCTCTAAGGCGATTTTTTAAAAATAAATATCTAAGTAAGCAATAATTATTTATTTATTTCAATTCATTAGAAAGCCTTTTGGGGCAATATTTAAATTGAATTGAAGGGAGGTTTGAAGGATTGGAAGGAAGGAGGAATTGAAGGTGGTATTGAATCTAACAATAATTTTGGGATTTTTATGGATTAGAGAGGAAAATATACTTTATTTCCCAAAGCTAATAATTTAGATATTTTAAAACTCTTAAGAAAAAAAAATCCTAAATGGAATATTTTTTTAGTTAAAGTGATTTTGAAGGCTCATAGTGTTTTCCCTTTCCATTATGAGTGTAATATTTATGGCCATGTTAATTTATGTTCCTTTATCACTTACGCCTTAACTTAATTCGTAGAAAAATGTAACCAATGCGTGCATAGCATATCATTATAATACAATTTAAATAAAAGTTATTATTTTAACAATGGCAGCCAGAATTTTATTTTAAGTATATTAATAAATAGAAATAATAAAGAGGCTATTATCGAAAGGGTGATTTTGGATCTTTGGTGTAACGAACTGCACTCGTCTTAAGAAAATGTGCTTTTCTTGAGATAATTACTTGAGTGCATTCTATATATTTTGAGTCCAAGTAAATGATTCAAACGTTTGCTACTGGGAGGATAGTTGTAGGGAATTAATGCGGAGCGAATAGAAGTTTGAACAGAATTGAGCCCATGACCTATCTTCTCATGTATCTAACTATTTAGAGTAGTTGGAAGATTAATTTAATATATATTTATTAGCGGCTGATTTCATACTAGAGAAATGAATAGAGTCGCTAAGCTAAAAAGGGGTCCCAAGTAGATGTATTAAAAACTTTAGTTTCCAAATAGACAATAAATTTTAAAAAATTCCATGAATATATTCTATAAATATAATTCAATAATTCAGTAATTCAATAATACTATAATATAATAAAATGTTAGGATAGTATTAACCTTTTATCAAATATAATGTATATGGTTTTTGTATATTTCATTATATTCATAAAATTAAATTGTTTATAACACTTAACATCTGCTTCAGTAATATTATTAAAGACTTTTGGATAAATCTAAATTCTTTACATTTTGCACATCATTGGACACGACAGCAACAATGTGGATGCCATAAAATTTGGAGTTAATAATAGATAAATAAATCGAAATAAATACACAATTAATAAAGTAAATAAAATATAATAAAATCAATCAAAAAAAATCATCGATTAGCTGAAAATGACTTGAAATGTGAAACTTAACAAATCCCCATATTAAAAAGAAATCCTTGAAATTCGCACTGTTTAGGATTGCAAAATAAACAAATTCGTCACTCATAAAATTAAGGAAGAAAACATACAAAACAACTAATCGTAAATTGGACAGAAGAAGGAGGGAAAACATCGAAACTTTAAACGTATATTACGACCACTTTTAACTTGGAATATTCGAGATCGACATTTCCCGAATAAAACAATTAATTTGAATTAATTTTAGAATAAACAGAAATCAAAATTGATAGAGCCATTAGGGGAAAAAACCTTTTATTTCTTTCTTTATGTATTATGAGTATAAGAAAAGACAGGTACCCAATAGAAATTGGGAAACAAATCCCTAAAGTATATTACACATATCATTTCTCATTAATTTTACACACAGCTAACAAAAATGCAATGGAAAAATGAACTTAATTATGCAGCAGGAAGAATTTGCTACATTATGAATTTCAGATTTATTATTTGAACTTAAAATTACAATAAATTTACCAAATCTGCTACCTGAAATCGAATAATTAGCAATTTATTGCACAATAGACAACCTGTAATTTTTTTAATGAACTTTTCTTTTTTTGTAATATTTTAATAAGAAAATTGTGTCTGAAAATTGTACTTAAAACTATTTTTAAATGCACAATTACGTTCAAACGTAAAATAAACAAGACAATGTCGAGAACATCTTTTGGAGACTGATAGTAATTATTCACCAGTAGGAATCTGCTGTCACCCTGTTTACAGGCTTACAATGTTTGGCAAGCGAAAGGTGATGAAAACATGAATAGGAGGGGTTTTTTTTTAAAGTCATTTGATGAAGTGTGGAGGGGTTTTGCCAAAAGGAAAATTAAGATGTAGACAAAATTTGTCAATACGTTAAAATAGGCGAACTATGTTGTTGTTGTTGTCTTTATGGCACTTACCACGTACAAGCTCGCTGAAGTAATCAGTGATTTAAGCCAAATCAGCGTCTCTTGTTTTGTAGTAGCGCCAACTAGGGCCAAGAGTACGACTTTTGCTACTCACTCATCACATTCGCTTGCACAGCCCCTTTTTACTGGGGGGGGGTGCACATTCATACACTTTACAGATTGAACACAGAAGAACAACTATGCCCGAAAAGGGGACTCGAAGAATCACGGGGAAGATACGCTACCCATAGGCCAGGTGAATAATAATAATAAAAAGATTTTGAAGTGAAGTTGCGAAACCTATTGCCAAAATATGCAACGCTTCTCAGATTTTGTGTATAGCAGAAAAATAAACCAGTACTTGTTTTTCTCTCTAAGAATATTTTGAATTGCTAACAGTATGTTGCGCTACATTTTAAGCATATTATATATATATATATATATATATATATATATATATATATATAT
>JAOUZG010006535.1:8057419-8132430 GCA_026289955.1 Argiope argentata
ATATATATATATATATATATATATATATATATATATATGAAAAAAAGGATAATAGAATCCACCAACTTTTCAAAGACCAAGATGAAAATTTGCCAATCCGAAATATTGAAACGTTTGCATTAAAAATAAAACATTGCCAAAGCAAGATAATGAAGCAAATAGTCAAAACTAATAAACAACCTCATTCAGAAATGATTTAACTTTTTATGACATAGAAACTGCTTTTGAAGCTCTTAACTCTAGGTCATAAGCAATTAGCGGCCGAAATTGCGCTATAATTCTAATTGGTCCGTCATTCGAGTGCGGAAATTGATCAAACGAGCCTCACTGGATGAATGCGGGTTGGAACATGCGTTTTGTGAAGGCAATTCTATGAGTGATGGTGTCATTTGGCTTTCAGAATGCTGAGGTAATTTGAGGAGAATAAATGTGTAAGAGTGAAACGAATTCAAACGTTGACTTCCTCATAAATCCTAAATCCTAAAGTCGTGACTATGGCATGCACCAAAACAATTCAGAAAATTACCTCGGCTGCAATTATAGGTTTATTAAAAGGTCAGTTTTCAAATATTGATTGGTTTGGAGAGGCCATTGATAAATAGATGTGCTTTTGACAATAAAAATACCAATGGTAAATACATAAACAGTTGAAAACGCGTTCATCTAGTCATGCTGCTATTACCAAAACCTTAATAAGGATGTCACATATTAATTAACGAGATCGTAGCAGAAAATCTTAAGCATATTGATAAGGTGAACAAGAATTTATTTTAAAAAAATATTTCCAGCTCTCCTTAGACAACAACTTATATTGAAAAATGGATTTGATTATATCATGAAATTTAAAGCAGCCCATAATAATAATTAGTTTAATTTTGTATCTGGAAATGACGTATACAGTCTACTCTACTGCAAATGTCTACAATTTCAATTCACATTTAATACAGACAGTTAAAAGTTTTTCCCATTTAAAAGTGATAAATAAACTTTATTGACCCTAGACCTTGATTAAAATTGCAAATTCTATGTCAGAAAATGACTCATCGAAATTTTATTGCAACGCTAAGTGATAATTATAAGAAATAATGCTACATTTTTGCTATTAATCAAGTATGGTTCAGTATGACAAAATGTAATCGCTTCTAGAGAATAATACAATTCTCTCTCTTAAAAAAAAATACGCAACGGATGTAAATATTGTTTTGGGTTATCAATATTTATAATTGACAGTTTAAATAAAAGGAAAAAAGTAAACCGAATCACATGAACGTTTTAAAGCCAGAGATGATTAAACTGATTCTCCCTTCACACAACACTTATTTCAGTCAGTTATTGAGTATGTTTATCATCGAATTAAAAAATAGACAATTGGATTACCAATTCCTCGTAGAATTGTTCATATTGTAGATGTATAGCAAATAGGTATTGATATATCGTCACTTCTGAATTGCAGTAATCCTGAAGCCATAACCATATTTAGGACTAAGAAGGACCTCCTTGATTTCAATTTCTAAGCAAGGAAACTTCCAGGTAAGCATTTTGAAGCCAAGATTATAGTTTAAAAATGGTTTAGTTGCGATTGAAAGAATTAATTTGTGCACTGAATATAACATAATTGCTCAGGATGAGTTAGAACGGGATTAATTGCTCACATAACATGCTACATCTCCCGTTTTCAAAACGGTGTTTAGCATCCTGGAATAAATCTAATTTGTTCGAAATATGATTCCGTAGACATATTTCGTAACAGAAAAACTGCATGTCCTTTTCTTTATCACGCTCTTTCATTAGCAATACACCTGCAATTACTAAAGAATATCAGATGATTTGTGTATTGATAGAAATCCTTTAAACAATTAGATCATTATTGAAGCAATTATTTTATCACAATTTCATCATCAATTTTCTAAGCTTATATAACGTTATCAATGCATTAACTAAGTTTTTACAAGCTTAGAGCAGGGCTTAATTTGAAAAGCATGTAAGTAAATTATTAAAAAACCACAGCATAACTAGTGATATCTTTCAGTTATTAATAGCTCAGAACTGGACACGCCAAACTGGTTTAACATGTAAAATAAAAAAGTACAAGGACTCTCTAGGGAGAGAAAAGAACAGTACAAAAGTGCAAAAGGAGCAAGGACCACATTCCTTCCGAAAAATATTTAACATTAGATTATAGTCAAAGAATTTAATTACTTTTATTTAAGGTATACAAACTGTTGAACAGAGATTCTGCACCGTTCTATATCATCTCTTCTCTTCTCAGCTTGGACATGGATGCGTGAGATCTGCTGAACTTTTCAATATTATACAAACTAAATCAAGCTCTTTGACTGTTATATGTATTTTGTTCTAAATCGATAAGTTTCTGTTCGAAATTTTTATCTTGTACAGATATTTTTTCAAAATTTAATCTGCTTTGAATCGTAAAGGTACTAAAGCTCAAAATGGTTTTACATTTTTTTCAAAGGATTTTTTTTTTTCATACGAGCCACTGAAGCATGTAACAGTAATGAAAATCAATAAGACTTATCACATACTGTTTTTTTTTAAGTAAAGAGGGTTCTAAAAATCGTTAGTCTTACTAAAAAACATATTTTGTATATAGAGTGTCTTAGAATTATAGTTGCAAGGTTTTAATAGGGTATGATACACCTAGATGATTTGGAATCAAATAACAATATTGAGACGGGTATATAACAATATTATCACAGGGTGGATGGTGTTGCACGTCCGCGGAATTCCGAACAAATTCGAAGATATTCTCCATTTTAACATTCTAAAGCAAGATTCAATGTTCATAACCAATGACCTCCCATATATCTACTTGAACATAGCGAGATAACATCCAATAACGCAAACAACCTAAATTTTAGGTCAAAAATACATAAAATATATGAAGAGAAAATCCTTTTACTTCTCCAACATTTGAATATCAATACTCCGATCAATGAATAACACTATAAATATGCGAGAAAGAATAAATACTTTTTTTTAATTAAAAGAAAATAATTTGATCTTCACTTGCTCGCTCTCAATCTTTTCAGTTGGGAAGAATCTATTAATTATATAAATGACTACTCAGCAAGCGACCTCTTTATTGTCGTAGTAGGGAGAGCAAGTGTCTGATGTGTCGTTTTGAGTCCAATATACAGGCATTTTCACGACTCAGACGTGAACTAAACACATTTTAGATATGCTGACATCAATTTTGACTGATTGTCACGTCTTTGGTAAATAATCCCACTTTGTCCAATTATGATGACATTGGTTATGATCACTGAAGCTAAACTGAAGTGATTGTAGGGTGATCACTGAAATCTGTTTTATCTGACAAGCATTTCCAACCTTGCATTGTTGACTGGGTTCATGTCTTCTAGGTATACCGTATTTCTTCTATAAGCTTGTAACTTTGGTGCCTTCTACCTAAATTTAAATAGCCTAAAATAGATTATTTAAATTATATTTAGGATCATGTTCTTTATTTTAATTGTATAATACATAGATAATTGTAGTTAAATGAGCTTTAATATTTATGTTATAATTACAATGCAATTATTTAATTGATTCGGTGTGCATCTCTTTTGTGCGATTATGTAAATTTTTAGTGACGTAATAATAATAAAAAAAAACTTTGATAAAAAAAACAGTTTTTTTTTTTAAAATAAGCATTTAATTGCTTTCTGGAAATACTTTGCCGCCAAGGTCATTACAAAGAAATTAAGATGATGTGGAATAACTGCTATTCATACCTTACCAAGAAAAAATCCAGAGGAAAAGAAACAAATTTATAGGGAAAAAGAAAAAAAAATATTTAAATCATATTGGCCATCTATACAAATATTTCTCTTATGCTGCTCTCAAAAAACGAGTTAATTACAGAAATAGACAACAATGCACGTGTGAGCACGAGATTTCTCTTTCAATTTGTAAACAAATTAGACCCTCATTTCGACTGTTTACTGTTATTAGTGATGTTACATTATCGGTGAATAATTTGAGATAAAGCAACTGAAGTGATCATTGATCTCAAAAAGCTTTCAAAGCCAAACTGTTATCACTTAAACGTGAATATCAGTTGTTAAATAGTAACGAAGCAATAAAAGACGAAGAGTTCGATGGGCAGATGAATCAATAGAAGAAGAAGAAAAAGTAAATGAAAATGTTAAAATATTATTCATAAGTAGATCTAGATCTAATTCAACATGAGTAAATCGTGTTTATGTACGGAGAAAATTTTTTTAAACTATAGGAGCATCGCCAATTTTCGGCGACTGTAGAATTTTGCTATGAAGTATACTTAACTATTCAGAATACTCTGCCATCAATGGTAATACATAATTTAAAAGGGAATTGTTTTGTTATAAGTCCTCTTTCGAGAAATTTGAAAAATAAAGTCTGCTAATTTCTGGGTTACAAAATGAGATTAAAAAATATAAAAAAAATCTATACAAGATATTGATAGCAGAATATATATTAAAGCTGAAAGCGTTACAGTAGTTTCTCGCAGATCAAAAAGATTTACAACTGCATTTATAAAGAAGTAATTTAAACGTTTTATCTCAAAAATCGATTTTTATAATTGCGTTAGTGTCCACAAGAGATTTTTTAGTTAAATCTAAATAATTTTTTTTTCAAGATTCTCTTAAATATTAAAAATTTTGTTCCTACATTTTGCAGTATCATTATTAATTACTTGCTTTCTAACTTCGAAAAACCATCGTTTTTCTTGATTTTTATAAAAACCAGGAAAAATTCATTATCCAAAACCAAAATTCAACTCTTTTTTGAATTAAAGCACTATAAGCAAATGAATTACGCTCAATTATAATTATATATTTTTTACAATAATTTTATTAGGATGCAAGTGTCGTCATTGTAGAAAGCGAAGCGAGAAACATCCCCATAACAAACTTGCAAGGTCTACTTATAAAATCCTCTGACGGTTAATGACCCCCTTGAAATTTAATATATTACAATTGATAAATGGATACTTTTATGCTCCGGATGAAATGAATTTTGTTTATATTACTGATAAAGAGCATAAAAAATTATATTTCTTTAACAAGAATTTCTATAGATCATTCGAGAGGCATTATTTTTAAACGAATGTGAATTTCAGTTAAAGATTTAAAATATCATAACTTCACATGAGAGAAAATAGTTGCTTTGAAACATCCAAAACAAGTAGATTTTACTAAAAACAAACTATATAGAAGATTTTACATAATTCAAGAAATTTTACAAGATTTTCAAGATAGCTAATGCACTGGCGGAAAAAAAAAGACAAATTTTTAACACGCTTGCATTTACTTCACCTTGATCGAGTTCCATTTGCGACAGAAGTTAGTTTTTGAATAAGTAAAAACTAAGGAATATTATTAGTCTTATTTGTACTTTAAAAAACAAGGATAAATAATAAATGAGTGTTTTAGGAAAGAACAAGCGTGCTCATAATGGCAGCGCTAAGTTTTAGCTCTTCGTAATGGATCAGATCAAGGTCCTTTCAGACATGAATCCGCTTTATAATAATACGCTAATTAGTTGTAGCATTTAGTTACTTTTTGGCCAGTGATCTCGAACACAACTTTCCATCGCCAAGAATTAGGGATAATTAGATTTTTCAGGCAAAAGCCGTCGAAGCTGAGATATGAGCTTTTCCCGAGGGAGAAAAAAAGGCGGGAAAAAAATTATGAAGACGAGTGAGTATCCGAAACTGTTTTCTCTTACGGCGGCGTTCTCCATTTCAAAAAGGATATTTCGCAGCGAACTGGTTCTCTCTTCCATTAAAACTAAAGCTCTCATTAGCCAAAGCTATCAGCAGGGCCGTTTTTGGCTTTTCTTCAGGTTCGACAACATGCGTGGCATTCGAAGGGAGGGAGTAAAAGTAAGTAAGTAGGGCTTAAAAAAATAATTTAAAATTAAATAAGTAAAAAGTAAAACCGGGAAGAGGAACTTATTTTAATCACGACGTGCGTTTTCAGCCCCTTCAAAGAAAACTAGTTTAACTTCTGTAATCAAAGTCCTCCCGAACATACCTTCGCTTTTGCTCTTTCGAATTAATGGGAAAAGTATAGGAGCACTGTGGGAAGGGAGGGAGAGGGTAGAAGAAGGATAGACTGCTTTTTCCCGTTTTTCTAATGAAGCTGATTAGAAATTCGGACTTTTTGGAAGTAATTTAGGGTGTGTGCGTCTAATTACTTTTGAACTGCCGCTAATTAGCTAATTACCGGCACGAGAGGAGCACGTGCCCCGCTGCTAATTACTGGCTCAGGTGTAATTAAATGCAAAATATTGAGCTCTCGCGATTTGCATATTCACACCGGTTTTTATTGTGGATCATTATTTTACTATTTGTGCACACTGCCCCCTACGCCTTTCAATAGGGGGGTAAAGGCTGTTTCCCTTTCCTTTGTTTCGTACCCAAGCTTATTGCTGCGAGGGCTTTTTACAACATCCACCCACACCTCCATAGCCTACCCCTTTCCATAGGCAGCATTCGGTTTATTTTTTTATCCTTTTTTAACATTTTCGTTTCCACTACTAATTAGATTAGAAGTAGAGAACTCGAAGCATCTTAAAACATGTAAGGGAGGGGGAGACGACGAGGGGAAGGGGGACGGCGTAGAATGAAGAAAAGGGGATACGGTAAAGCCGGCAGGTCCGACGAGGATTACTTTCGCATAGGTTGAGTAATCGCTTTGTCATATGTGGCAACTCATTTGCACTTTTCGAGATAAAACTCTTCGAATCGACATCTTATTTTGAATTCTCGACAGATATATATTTTTTTTCTGCACAGGAACATATTCTCAGCTTTTTTTATCCACACTCTTTTCTGATTTTTTTTTTTAATTTCTTGGCCGTTCTTTTCTTGGACTCTTAAACTACAAAATAATGCTGCAAGGAAATTGAGATGAGAAATCTAAATTAAGTTTAAAAAAACGAAAGAAAAGAAGGCCCACGTAAAAAAGAAGCATTAAATATGGCTAGAATTAAAGCATAGATTAATGTAAAATCTGGGAGCTTTAGAACAGATAAGTTAAGAATTCCAAAGAGAAGATGCAATTTGTAAGTAAAGTATTTGTGTTTTTATAAAGATTGTGTAGTGAATTGTTGCACAACTCAACCAGTATTTTTATTTCAAGATAAATGAAAAGCTATCTATTGGTCTATGAATCAGATTAATGTCATGGAGTAAAGCGAAAAAATAGATGACGTAAAGACACACCTGAATTGTTGGAGAAAAAGAGTGAAATCTGAATTCTCAAAAAACTGCTATAATTTTAATGAGCAGTGAAATATTCACAGTACAATAGCAAATACCGATTTATGAAATTTTTACATAAAGTAATGCCCAATGGAATTCCATTACCTTAAAATTTCTTTATAATAGTTCTTCAGCCCTTTCTTGTTCCTTCTTCCACCTCTCACGTCACAACAGTGTTTTGTCAAATATCAGATTTAAAATCTAACATCCGATAACCATCAATATCTAAAGATAGCATATTTTTTTAAAATCTTAACGCTGACAATAGCATACGATTGAATGTTTTGAAGAATAAGTTTGAATGTTATTATGTAAAAAACATTGCAACAGATTGTATATCAAATTAAATTTTAAAATTAATAAAAAATAAAGGAAATGAGATTGACATAATTAAAAATGAACATTTCTAATATAATGTTGAAAACGATTCTGTGAAGTAATAATTTTGGGGGTATGGACATCAAATTCCACAGGTGAGTGACGGCAATCACACATTTGGCGACGGTTAAGCCTATTCCCGGGTTCGATAATATTTTCTACTCAATTAAATTTCTATATCTTGATTTCTTTTGCATCTACTTTTCAATGACTAAATGAAGCTTTTGGTATATATATATATATATATATATATATATATATATATATATATATATATTTATATATATATAATAATATATACTTCATCACCGAGTATATTAGCATTATATACAAGTACAAAAATTTTTCAAATGTGTGACCGAAAAGAAGAAACTTTTGAAGTGCTAACTTTGCCTTATATTAAACGGAAACATAATTTCTAGAAGAAAGAGCGATTATAAAATGGCACATCGCGATATAAGAGGGCAGCTAGACAGAATTTTAAACTTTATTGGTTTGATTACAAAATTCCAGTAGGGATTGTGTTGACACGCGTTGATTTAAGAAATGGTATCTTAAGTATCGTTAAAAAATCTGCAGAGGCGTCAGGGATGCATATGCATCTACTCGCGGAAGGGGGGGGGTTGAAAGAAAAATGAATTTTTTAGAATGCATGCTGCCAACAATTAAATAAAGAAAGGGGATTTTGAATACAAATATAAAAAAATTTAGAATAATGTAATATGAATTAATTTAAGTTAAATAGGAAATGAATTAAGGAAATTAAATTAATCGCTATATATGTTGGTTATACGTCAAAGAGTTTATCTTAGAAGCAAATTTATTTCGTCAGATTCTTGATATTTTTGTCATAAAATTTAGAAGTTCTAAACTAGCATTATAAATTTTATACTGCGGCGTACTACTGATGAATCGCTTTGATGTAAGTGACATCCCCCCCCGGATTTTCGGGTATATTAAAATTTAGATTACAACATTACTTAAATAAAAATCGATTCATCAAAAAAAAATCCAACTTACACGCCTAAAAAAGCCTTCACGGAGCTAAATGCAAACTCACAAAACTTTATTTCTCTCTTGATAATGAAATAAACTTTCATGTAATTCATTTGTTTAAAAAAATGGAAATATTAATTAAAAGGGTTTTAAAAAAATGCTTTTTTTTAATTTTTGTGCATTAGAAGAATGATTCTTCAAATCAATTCATGAATTTGATGAATCTTTATGCGTCTGATTTCTCCAAATCTAAAAAACCGTTTTTTTTTTTTAATTAAGCCTGCCTGTGGGTGAAAGAGACAGCTCAAAAATCCTTTGATCTATATGAATAAAATTAGATATATGGATTTTTCATGAAATTTGTATAATACTAATACATTTTAAAGAAACTTCAAACAAAGGTCTATCTGCATGTCCTACTATCGGAGTACAAGTCAACTTGACCACTGCAAAAAGTAGGTGTTCAGTAGATTAAACATGGGTTTATTCTCTAAAATGATAGCAGAAATGAAATTTTGGTATCAAACCATCAAAACTGGCTGTTGGTTATGCATTAAATGCATGCAGTTCAATAAACATAAAAAAATACATGCATCATGTCAGATCATAATTTCTTGAACGGCCAAGCTCCACGTCCTCGTGAAAATTAAACTATATTTTTATTCATTTTTATTGTTTTATTGAATTAGTCACTTTAGTAGTGGAAACAATCCAAAAAAATTTGTATCGCATTTTTTTTTTTTAAAAAAATATTGCATTTCCTATTTATTTCATTTCGTTTAATCATGGACTTAAAATGATATTTTTCTTGGCTTTATTTGCGGTAGTCATTAACTTATTTTTTTTAAATCAGAGCTTTTGTAAAGGCAATGGCAACGCGTTATTAAAGGCTGTTTGTTGGGAGGTTCGAGCAGATAATAAAATTTCAATTTTTTGCCTACGGATTTTTGTTGATGCTCCTTCCCAAAATAACATCATGATCTGACATGATAATAAATGAAATTTGATATAAGACTTAGTCACATGTTTATTTTAATAGGTTTCAAAAAACGCTTTAAATTTTCATATTTCATTTTATGTGTGTGTGGTTGTGTACTAAGCACATAGCAATAATGAATGGCAAAAAAAAAAAATTAGTAAAAGCGCTATATTTATGATAAAGATTGATATTTCTTAGTTATTTTTCGCCAATGCTATGTAATTAGACCAGTTTCCTTTACTAAACGCATATCATTACAAAGAACAAAACTCTTAGGTGTGGGATTCAGAAAACAAAAATCTGAGCACTCCCAACATCATGGTTTTGCACAAAATCACAGTTTTATATGGAGTAAGAGCATAACACCTTTTGAGGAAGTATATGGTTTAAAAGTTCTGTGGAATCTTTAGTGCAGGCTGAAAAGCACCCTTATTTCTGAAGACTATTCCGGCATTCTTTTATACAGCTGAAATTCTTCACAACTTGTTTTTGTTAACAATGGTAACACTTGAGAAGTAACAAAAAGACTAGTAGAAAAGAGTTGATGATTTTCAAATTAAAAACCATAATTTTCAAGCATGTACATTTGCTGCAACTGATTGTATATTCCGTTTCAGCAGGATTCACTTATAGTGTAGTGTCATCTCAAACCATCACATCTTTAGTTGCAAATATCCATTACAGTAAATCCTAACATACTTGCTTTTGAAATACCTAAAATTCATTTCAAATTTCTGAATTACTAAAAGAAACATATAGAATAATTACTTGCAAAAAATGAGGATGGCATTAAGTTGCTTTCATCAATAAAGAATTCTGGAGACACTGCTAATTTTTTAACCAAATGGGACTACATATAGAGGTAGATTTAAATTTTGTCTCATTCAGAAGCATGTCCATATTAAAAGTTATATTGAGGCATGCAATATGACACAATTTATGCTATTTTTATAATTCAAGGCAAACTGATGCCTTGCAGACAAAGTTGATTTATCAGCATCCATTAAACTTAAAATTTAATTATAAATGTCTGATAATAAATTCTTCACTTTACTTTTGATTCATATTCATTACAGTGAAAGTAACCAACCACAAGAAGTGAAGATGAGAGAAATTGAATCAGGAAACAAAATAAAATTCTTATAATTTATCTAGCTGTTGAAAACTTTAAATTTTCTCCAAGTATTTGAGTCAATCTTTTAGCTTTTAAACTGGAGAAAAGAATTTTGAAAGCCACATTTTTTGGTGTTATCTTTTGCATGACTACACATAAACATTTAATTTTTTTTTTGAAAATTTTGATTGGAACATATTTGTTTTCTTCAATGAATGAAGTAATTTTTTAATTATATAAGTATGAAAAGATAGTAACATACACAATAATAAGAATCAGTCATGCTACTATTAATCTTTTGGGGTTAACTTCCATCCAAAAATCATAACTTGTAACAAATACAAAGATCTTTAGGACTGTAACATTTGGTAAAGGATGTTTCTCTTATGCTCTTTTATTGTATGAAAATGTGTAGATTATTATTGTTCAGATGTAAATAGCATATATCTAGTAATGCTAGTCAGATTAAATAATTGTCAAATGTATAATAATGAGTAAATGTAATAAAAATCACATTAGAAATAAAACAAATGAAAAGAAAAATGGTAAATACAGAAGTAGATCACAAAAACTACAATTATTTGCGAAAGCAAAAATGCCATTGATTGAATCCTAGTAAAACATGTAGTTTATGATAACCTGCTACAACCATTCTGATAGCTCTTTTTTTTTTTAAATAAAAATATTACTGAACAGAATGGGTTTAACCTTCGGTTTATTGATTATTTTAAATTCTGAAACTCTTGCAAGAGGAAAATGTGCTTCTACAAAGTTACACAAACATGTGGCAGCAAATCAGAAATAAAGGCCCCAGACAGTTTTATTTCTTTTTTATTATCAAAAGGAAATCATTAACCAGTTAAATTTAACTTTAAGAAGAGTTACAATGTTTCAACAATACTTAAAAAAAGAATGCACATGGGACTTCAGGATTGGAATCTTACATCACTGGCTACTAATAGAATCGCTTGATTAGAATCACATACCTTGATTTGGATTTTGATAAATATATGACAGTAAGCAAGTTGATTTGAAATATTTGAGTAATTTTTCTCAATAATGGGGAATTTTTTCATTGTAAAAATTAGCAAATCAATAGAAGATGCTACGCACAGCAGATATATTCAATTGACTTGTAGCACTTTTTGCTTGAATATGACTAAATATAATCCAAATATTCTTATAGTTATTACTCAGATTTAATACAAAAATGCAAATTAAATAAATATTGCCGTTCCATGTGAAATATGTTAAGAATTGATAGTACTTGAATTATTGCATTCAGACTTTTAATTTAAAACTTTGTGCATTATCTATAGCTATTAAACATAAAATATTGCTTTATTAATATATAAGCTTATATCAAAAATGTTTTACAATATTAAAAATGCATTAAGGAAATACATTAGGAATGTATAAATAATAGTAGTTCTAACTCTAAAAAAGCAGTTTTGATAGTCAACGGTGGATCCAATTTTACTGATTAATCATTTATTCTATATGAATAATTTTTTTATAATAGAATTCAAATATTAATTTTACAGATTTAAAAAAATATCTATACAGATACATTTTTGATATTATGGAATGTGTGAAACTAATTATAACTACATTTAAATAATAGGCAGATCTAAAAAATAATATTGAGAAATTCAAATAAGAGTACTGTTTATAATATTTCAAATCTTTAATTTTGATAAAACATAGTTTATAACTATAATAACTGAAATAATTGTTATTTGAGTTATTTTTTTATTACATATACATTATAAATAGATATATCATAGCCAAATGCTATTAATTTATTTTTAAAAAAAAGGTTTTGCAAAATAAATAAATATAAAAAAAATAAAATAAAGTCTGTTATGCATATTTCAATGTATCATGCCAGAGCACCATTTTTTAAACGACCAAGCACCATGTGATCGTGCAAGTTAAATTATATTTTTATTCATTTTAAATGTTTTATTGAATGAATCACTTTAGTATTGCAAATGATCAAAAACACTTTGTCTCGGATTTATTGTTTTAAAAAATATAACATTTCCTATTTATTTCATTTCATAAAATCATGCACTCAAAATTACATTTTTCTAGGTTTTATTTGCTGTTGTAACTAACTTAATTATTTTAATTAGATCTTTCATAAATGCAATGGCAACACGTTTTTAAAAGCTGGTTTTTGAAAAGCTTGTGCAGATCATAACATTTTTGTTTTTTTGCCTACGGATTTTTGTAGGTGCCAAAAACCTCATTCGAAAAACAAAATGTTCTGACATGAGAAAAATGTAAAAAAAATTATGTAAGCTTTGATTTACTTTGTCTATGAATCATAGATTGAAAACTGTATACAAACATGAAATTAGATAGTTCATGATGTAAAATGCTTTTTAAAGCATTGATTTATAAACATAAAACTACAATACAAAGAAAAAATATTTAGATTATTTCTCAAATAAATAAATAAATAAAAATAAAAAAAAACATTTTTATTAAATCCTGAAATAATATTGTAATAAGATCTGTGTATTATGATTAATTTGTGTATAGCAGTCCTGAATAGCAGGTTAACACACTAACTTTGGATTAAAAATTACCTTAATTATATTTCTCATGAGGTGAAGTATTTAATGCTATAGCTGGATTAGATATCTATCCTAATACAATTAATACAAAAAAAAAAAAAAAAAAAAACTGAAAAAGTAGAACATTAGCATCAGAATTAATTTCAAACATAATTTGAAAAGCCTAAGTTTACTATGCTAATAATGTTATTGCCTATTCAACATGTTGGGTAAATATGAATATTGAAATAATTACAGAAAAAAGTATTTCTTATTGATTTTTAATTTATTATAAACAAAAACAAAACAAATAGTGCCCCAAGTTACATTTGCAAGAAATTCCTATCTGAATTGTTGAAAATTTACTTTTAGTGATTTCTATAATAAGTCAAATGTGTTTCTTAATTTGAATTTCCTTATTTTTGACAAATAAAAGAAATTATATTCTTAAGTGGGAAAAAAATGATTCTGCTGGAATAAAAATAAGACAATTCTTGCAATATATTTCATTTCTAAGAACCAATTAAAATTTGTATTTAAAAATGTGCAATATAAATTCAATAGTAAGAAAGAATAGTTGTTTCAAATTCATGCATAACTAAGTAAAAAGCTTCCAATTTTGTATATTTAAGTTAAAAGAAAACAATTTTACTCAAAATAAAAATAAAGTGATTTATTATATAGCTATTTCTTTTCTTTTAGATTAACTATATCTGAGTGCTCACAATTCTGAACAATACAGCTATTCCTAAGTGTTAAAAATATTATATAATGATTCATACATGCTATAAAAAAGCAGAATTACATGCTATAAAAAATATTATCTACCAACTATGGAGATCAGTTTAAATTTATTAGTTATCAAAATCTGAATCTATTTAACATTTAAATAATTTTCTAAAAATTAAATGAAATTTTAAAAAATCAAATTAATTTCAATATTTTAAAAATCTTCATTATAAAAAAAGCTTGTATAAAACTTGTAAAGAAAACTTAGGCACCTCAGAAAATAATTAAAATTTCATGTACTTTTTATGTTTAAAACTCTATGATGAATTCATAATGCCACATTTTAAAATTTGTTTTATTAATAAATAAAAAAACAATGAAAAGAAAAATGATAATTTTTTTAAAAACATACCAACTAATTTTCTTTGATTGCAAATGAAAAGACATGCCACTGGTCAAAGAAACCTAAAATTAAAAATTTAAGAAAAATACTGAATCATATTGTAAAAGAATATTAAAAAAAGCACATGTAAAAGCAAAAGTTGATAATTATGCAGACAACTATGTTGATTAAAAATACAAGCAATCATTTATCTATAGCTTTCAAACAAATTTAAATTTCTAGATATAATAAAACTAAAAGAAATCAAGCTTTTTTTTAATGAATGGATATTATTTTTAATACATGCTCTTTTAATGTAAATTTTTTATTTATAAGCATTACTTTAAAATTTGATAATTTTATACATAAGAAAAACTTTGAAATAATTTAAATTTAAAATTTTAAGAAAATTACTTCTTGCATTCCTGCAATTTATGTGAATAAATTTCAAAAGTATCTATTATTATTATTAATGGATGATTTAGAATGCATAAATGCATCCGATTTAAAAGTTATGTTTAAAAAAACAAAAACAAAGATAAATACAGCTTACAGAGAAATATTTGAAATAACAACATTAGTTTTAGTTTCCTTGGATTACCAATAAAACTTGAAAATGTGTCTCATGTCATTTCAAATTTAAATGTAGTTATCTGTACAGAAAATAAGCAAAAATTATGGTATAGTTCAATTTTCTAACTTTATGACATGGTCATTTGTCTTCAAAATTTGACTGAAAAATAAATTTTTAAAGAGGAAAAAATAGTTAAATCTAATAAAGAATAAAAATTCTTTAAGATTATGAAGTCGGTGCAATCTGAAATCTCAAATGTTATAATAAAATGCCATAAATTTAAATTTAAAGATTTTTCCATTTTCATATATCTTAATTATTACATGATTTAATTTTTTCTTGTTAATAATTATTTTCATATCCCTATTACTGTTAGTAATATTATATAATCCAATATAAAATTTAAAAAAAAGGAATAAAAGCATGTTAGATTGCATTAATTTATTTGAAACATTGACGGAATAATAAACAGATCAATAACCAGATCTTCTTGAGTTGACAACAATCACAGAAAAATTCTATTTTATAAACAATTATTCTGCATCATAAATTTTAATTTCAAACAAATAAAAAAAAATATGCAGGGAAAATATAATTAAATTTACTATCATTTATTCCTTTTTATCATGTATCCCATATTTGTTTTACATTAATCAATACTAAGCTGATATAAGAATTCTGTTTGCCATTAGATAACCACAATGCTTTCAGCTGCATGCAATTTATTTTTAATGACATAAAACAGTAAAGAATCACAATAAAATGCTTAATATTAAATAAAAGACATGAAAAATACATCAGACAAAACAACATCAGTGAAAAAAAAATTGATAAATCCTTACTTGTCTCTTAAAAAAACAACTAAAGAATGCCAATTGGTTTCCTGTAAATGTTTATGGTACGATTCAACCCCCTCCCTCCACATAACAATTACTTTGATGTGGAATAAGAGACAAAGGACTTAAATGTCTAGAAACATTGAAAGAAATTTGATGTTTGCAGAATTATTATCAAATGACCAGCATAAGCACCACTTCAATAGTTATGCAAAATAATGAATTTTGATTAATCCAATGAATTTATGTGAAGAATAAAGTATGGCAAAAGAAGCTTCTTTTTAACCAACCAGGACAATTCAAGGATGATTTTGACAGAAATTCATCTATTCAACAAATAAGTCACAGGAATAACTCAGGATACAAGTATTGATTTGATTTGATTTGTTGTTTTGAATTCCAATTGAATTGAATTTGAGTTGAATGTGATTACAATTGTTGAGATGTGAATAGAATAATCAACTTCTGAGTTCCAAAGCATATTAAATGAGTCAGATTGTTATTAGTGGGTTAGCATAAGATATGATGAATTTAAAACAAACATAAGAAATATCTACAGTATACCCAAATACATTAGAATACAGGATGAAATACTGAAAACAGAAAAATTTGGAAGCATTTGAATGAGTCTTGCAACCTCATCTCTTAAATTAATTAGTTCTTAATAATTAAAATTACTTGTTCCGAATTATGCAGCATAGACTCTCCTTCTTATGATGACATCAAAAACTAATTGGACAAATATGTTACCTTATTGGAAAGTACCTTTTTCTGGTACAGTAAAAATGTGCCGAAGTCGCCGTTTTCAAAACAGCAAACATTGAATCAAATTCTTTTTAAAAATAAAAACGAAAGTTACTATTTTTAATTAAGAGTAATAAAAAAAAACATAGGTTTTTAAAAATTCATGTTAATAAAGATTTAAAATTAATTGTTTACTCATTTCACATATAAGTTACAACAAAGGGGAGAGAGTTATAAATGTAAGGAAGACTTGAAAAGAACAATTAGAATAGTAAGCATTTGAAAGTAAAATACAAATTCATATGAAATTGCATTGCTTGTGTAAAGGGTTGCTAATTAAATATAGTATTACAATAAAAAGAGCATGTTTTAATGATTTACAGATATTAAATGACTTTTAAATAAATTACAAAATTTTTAGGACAATTAATTATTGAAGGTATTTTATAACATTTTAATTGACACATTGTAATAATTACAATTTAGTGGCAAATGAAATTGAAAATACAAGAGAAATATATTGAATATACATGAACAAAGACAGTTAAATAATTCTGAAAATAATAAAAAAAATAGTAAGAATATATTGATTAAACAGAAGAGAATCCAGTTTTTCACACTACATTTGATATTCTTTATTATTAAATTATGAGTTTTCAACTTTTTTTTAAAAAAATTTCATTGAACTCTTTTACAGTTTTAGAATGCATAGAAATGCATTAATCACAAGAAACAGGTTCATTATGATTAAACTGTGGAACTACCAACTATTACTAGCAGTAAACTAAAAACATATGAGAAATACCATTTTTGAAAGCAATAATTCAAAATTAATTATTAGAGAATAGAACTTTTTGATTGATTTCAAATCTACTTACAGAAAGAAAGCATTAGATCAACAAATCTATTTTAGGAAAGACCAGAAGTTAAGATCAATTCATAAAAATATGAAAGAATTCAATTCAGTTATACTACAGCAATTAAAAATATTTTTAACTCGCTGCAGAAATTTTAGAAGTAGGAGAGAGGGTGGGAATACTGCTATGTTATTTGGAACCTTTATATGCACTTTAACACTTTCATTGGCAAATTTTGATAATATAAAGCAGCTGCAGAAAAATAATAATAATAAATAATAAAATAAGACACTTTAAACAACTGTATTTTCACAAAATCACAATTAGTTAAGCAGAATAATTCATATTAAATCGATTCTCAACTTTCCCCCTTTCTTTGCTCTCAGGTTCTATAAGAAGAATACACATCTATAATGTCTATGAGAAATCTGCCTTTATTTTTGCTTCATTAAAGGAATATAAATTAGTCATAATATTTAATGAGTAAAGTTATTTTAATTTTGTACTAACTAAAAAATGTCCCACTTTACATCTACTTAATAAAATACAAAATTAGAATAATAATAACCTAACCAAATGGTGTAAATATCAAGTTATAAGAAAATATTAATCGAATGCAGTAGCTCAAGAATCAAACATAATGTAGTAGGATAATTTACAATTTTCTCTGTATTTCACATACCTTTATTTAATTTAACTTACTTCATTGTATATAGTCATGGAACTTTTATAATTAATTTTAATTTTTTCCTATGCTAGAATGTTGCAACTTTATACAAGCATATCTTTTTATGATGATAGCACAAAAGTCTAATACTTTCAAAACTTAATAGAAAAGAAATTTATTCCATGTATTTAAATAAATAAAACAAGTTGAAAAAAAAATCCTCTAACCCGAACTGTTAGAACAATTTCAACAAGTTTTATTTCTTATGAAAGCTTAAAAATTTTAAATATGTCATCTACGTTCACCCTATATGGCTTACCTAATGAATGAATACAGCTAAAAGCTATTTGTTTATTGATATTTCTGTTTGAAAAGATCACAAAAATACTGTCTTGCTTCCATTCATTTAATGGGGGGAGAGATCTCATAAAAAATAAAAGCACATTAAAAGAATTACAGTAATTTTGATTGCTACAGAAAAATTATTTGGAATTCTAAAAAAAAATCTAAATTATAAAATAAAATTTATATAAATAAATTTATACAAAAAATTATAGAATGTTATTAGATAATATAACTTAATTACTTTTTAATTTCAAGACAATCTTTCGGCACCCAAAATAAAGTTTATTTTATTTTTTTGGAACTCCTCTACTTAGTTTTAATATATAGAAAATTGGTAAAAACCAAGGAAATGCTTATTTTTTTCCATCTACTACTAGTATTTAAACCAATGGCCATATAATTAGCTCAATCGTAAAACACTTATACAATAAAGTATTCAAAAGTTTTCTTAATACATTAAAATAACCATTTTTAAAGGGATTTTAAAGGTTCCTGCCTATTTTAAGGATTCCTCAGGCATACCAAAAAAAAAAAAAAAAAGTGAGTTTAGCATAAGAGAGAATGAATATCACATGTGTGTATTAGAAAAAATTGTACTTAAAATAGATTTGTTTGCCAGAAAACTTAAAATGGATATGAGAACATGCAAGTATTATCCAAATCAAAGATTGAAGGAAAGTAAAATGAAATTGTGCAATATTATATATTAAATATGACTGTACATATATATTATACAATTATATGTATGGTTATTAAAAAATGATAATCAGTAAGGCTTTTCCTTTTTTTTTTCCTTAAAAGTTTCAACTATAAACTAATTAATTACATGAAAAGTTCTTGTTCCACAACTCAAATTATTGAATCTGGACTTAAATAACAAATATCTATAGTGGCTGGCACTTCTAGCCATGGTGAGTATAGTAATTATGCAGATTCAGTTACTCCCTCTCTCAGAAGTTAACTGGAAGAAATGTTTCTCTACAGAAAAGCTGATAGTATTTCTTGTAACCGTAGTTCCCACCGTTTTATTACACTGTCAAAATAATTATATTTGCTTTCTATACTTTTGAGTAGGTAATTAGTTTGTAGTAATATATATTTGCAACAGAAAGTGCCATCAATGGAAATGACGATAATTTTCAAACAAGTATGAAGGTTGTTGCATATAATACAGAAATATCAATACTTTTCTTTCCATATAATGAATTTTGTCAGACTCAATATCCCAGTTTGCATCCTATTTTACTGTGCCTTTTAAATATATTTTCATTTAAAAAAAGAAAAAAAAAGACTATGCATATCCATTTGAAAGAATGTTCAAGTTAGAAAAACAAATGCAACTTAAAACTAAAAAGCCAGAAATAAAACATATATTTTTATTTACTATGTATTATAAGATTTCTACCATTTCTTCAGATATATATATATATATGCTTCAGCACAATAAAACGTATTTTGGTGAAAAATTTTACATATGCTTTTTAAAGTTGTTAGAACAAGATTCATTCTTAGCCATTGAGTTTCTATATTGATTTCTTATAATGAAAATATCTCAAAAGCATATAATAATCATTAATAAAATGTATTTTATTTTCATTTTTAAAAAACTGTTGAAACTTTACTATACATATATAAATACCTTTAAATCAAGAAATCCTTTAAAAGAGAACAAACAATAATCAAAAAAAATTTAGGGCCACTTTTTACAATTAAAAATTAGGAATCACACAAATGAATTAATTAATAATTTTAAATGAATTAGATTTTAAATATAAAAAACCGAAATTATTTCATTTAATTTTTTAATCAAATTAGAGAACTGCAAATATGTTAATAATTAGTCAGGGCAAATATCCTTGTATTTTCTTTATACACAATGCCATTCATAATTTTAACAAGGCATTTTTCATCATTTTAAGTATTAGCAAAGCCAAATCAATTGAGCTGTAAAAATAAGTTTTGAGGCACTATGAAAAAAACTATTCCCTGACATACCTATCATCACAAGAACTATCCCAAATATTGTCTAGTAACAATAGAAAGACAAGTAACAATAGAAAAATAGGAAAAAAAAAAAGCCAGTACCACACTGTTTGAGATTTTTACCAGTTCTAAATTTACAATCTTACACATTTATATATTTTTTTGCTATATATTAAATTCTAATTTTAACTAAAATTCTGAAACATTAAAAAAATTGTTTACTTTAAAGAGTTTTTTAGATAATATCATAGTCAGATTCATTGATAGGAAACAACTAATAAAGGTAAAATATTATTAAAGATTTGGGTGAGACTACATTCAGAAATAAAATGACCAACTATAGGTATAAATCTTTTCAATACTTTTTTGCATTGCATGCAGAACCTTTATGTTATTTTTGGTCATTCAGCACTTACATATTTTAGAAGTCTTGATTAGATGCTTTTATAGAATATAAAAGAAAAGTTTTTGGAATCTAATGTTGCATTTTTAATATATATATATATATATATATATATAATCTCTTTCAGCTACAAATGCTTATTGTTTTGATCAACATTAGAAACCAGCAATAACTTGGTTTATAAGTTTAAGAGTAACATTAAACATGCTCGCACCTCCTGCTACATCATAATGACTTTTCTTGCAAGTCTAGATTGTAAAAAAATCAATACATAAGTATCTTAATTAGTCGGTAAATTAAATTTACACAAAAAAAAAAAACTAATCAACTCATTAATTTGAAATTCAAAAAAATTTATGTCACTCGATTTAGGTGCTGAATAGGAGCTTAGAGGACAAAACACTTGATTTGAAAGAGAAATGAACTAAAAAAGTTTATTAGTAAAAATGCAAAATAATTCTTGATTAAAACACAGCCATTAGTAGTAATAAAATATATTACAATTTAAAATATAAACACTAATATATTTAAAAAACATAAAAGTATAACAAGAAAATCCAATTTAAAATAAATAGAATTAGAAGATGCTTTAGTAATGAAAAACAAGGCTATGAAAAGAGATAGTTTCTAAATTAATATAAAAGAAAGATATATAATAAATTAAAAATTAAACCTGCATTGCTGAGTACAAGAAGTTCACTGGAACAAACTGTAAAAGCAGCAAAATATGTCAATGACAAAACTAAAATAGATATGAATCTATAATTTACGGTGCTAACGTTAATTTTCCTGAAAATAGAAGGAATCTATAACAGTTACAGCAAAATCATATGCACATTAATTAAAATATTATTCTAGTAAATTACATCTGCATGAGAGATACTTTTTAGGGTTTTTTTGCATCTATTTTAAGTATGCATAAGTTTAATGCTGATGAATTTCTATATAAAAAGCAGATATTATAGTCTTTTAAATCAAACTTTATCTTTTCCAATTTCACCAGTAAAACTAAGAGCTTTATACATTAACTGTTTAGGATGTTTCAAATTTTATTTTAATTCACAGCCTTTCCAATATTGTATATAAGACGTCTTCAAAATCTCTTAGTTTATGGTACATCATTCGGAGCAGTAGGATTTGTAAAACAGGAAAAGAAATAAATGTTACTTCTAATGAATGATTTTGTATAAGATTAATATGTTATGTGTTTTACACCACATAATTCTTTTTTTTTGCCTGCTACAAATTTTTATCAGAAACATTCAATCAATACTGTGAACTCAAACAAAAAAAAAATAATTAGAAGTAAAAAAAATCTTACATTTGATTTTTTTCTTAAATGCAACACATTATTTTTCCTGTTTAAATTTAAATATTTAACAATCGACTTCAAAATAAAGCATTTAAATAATCAGTTTTATGATATTTTAATTCAAAATCTAAATTTAAAATAAGAATCTTTTACATTTAGATTTCAACAGATATTTCTGTTTCATTGAAATTTTAATCTGTATGATACAATAAAGATAAAAAAAAGAAGCAACGGATTTCTCAAAAGAAATGAGAACTGTCGTTGTATAATTATTTTATTACAATATACTGTCTATTCTTTATTTCAAAATTAATGTTCGAAGAAACTTTAAAAATAGAACCTATGCAAATAAAAATTTTAAGGAACTTGTTTTGAATTTAGTAAACCACGAGTAGCTAAGTGTCATAGCGCCATCTAGTGTGTAAAAGGCATGTTATTATCTGTGCCAAAGTTAAAACAACAACAAAAAACACCTAACGAACAGAAAATTTGGGAACATGCAACAATCAATTATTTATCACTGGCATGAAAAAAAAAGCCAAAGAAAAGCTAATTAAGAATTACAGTAGAATAATGATTAAAATTTAAGTGATTAAGGTGAAGAATAACAAAGTAATTATTAAAATTGATGAAATGATAGTATACAAATTTAAGAAAATAATAAGCAAAAATATAAAAATGAATAATTAGGATGAACACAAGCAGAAACCAATAGGATAAAAATATTTTTAATAAACTTTTATGATGAAAAAAATCTCAAGATTTTAAAAGCAAATACTATTTTCATATGCTAGGACATATTAATACAAATAATTTCCATTTTATTATGAATCAAATTACTTATAGTAAACCAAAAGCAAAATTAAGGCAAAAATTAGTAAATAAAAGATAAAATAAAATTGATTGAAAGTTAAAAACAATGGTAAAATATTAATGACAATTTTAGCAAAAAAAACTGATGATTTAAAAACAAAGTATTAAAAATTCACTTAAATAAATTTATAAGAATCTCAGATTTTATAAATAGTCAAGTATTTGATGCATATGCACTTAATTACAAGCAATATTATTAATTTGGGCCAGAAAGAAAGATAATATGATAAACATCACTCTAATATATATTGAATTCATATGCAAACTGTTTCAGTCTGGAGTAGGTATATATAGGTGAATGTTTGTTAAATGATTTAATCATTTTAACAAAGAATCTAACATATATTTAAAAATACAAAAGTTCTAGAGATAGGAAGTAAATAAAAACAATTACACAAAATTCTTTTTTTGAAGGACTGGTCCTAAGGAATGAAGTAATGAGTAAATAGTTTATTCCATATCCGGTATTTTTAAAATAAAAAAAAAACTACATATTTAAGGATATCTTATCCCTTAAATATAATCCTAAATGTAACAAAAAATTTATAAAAAAACTTTTTATATAATGTAAAAAATTACATAAATTTTCCATATAATTTATAGAAATCAGGAGCAATTAGTGTTTTGAAATTAAAAATGAAAAAAAAATATTGATATAGTATATTACTTATGAATTTCATTATGTAGTGAGTTAAAATATATTAGATTAATTAACTACTAATTTTTCATATTGTTTTACCATGATGGAGGATTATTAATGATTACATAAACAAATGTATTTAAAGGAAACATTTCCTTAATATAAAGAACATAACTTGGTGATCCTTCAAGAAATGCATAAAAAGATTCAAATAATTCCATAACAAACTAATATTATTTGAACTTCAGTGCAAAAATCATTTTAAATCATTGTTATGAAGTCTTATAAATGATTCATGTTAGACAACATGAGCAATATAAATCACAGTGATAAAACAATCCATACTTAGAAGTAACATTCCAAACATAACAGATTCATTTAATTTAACATCTCTTGAACAATGGAACTCCATTCTTGTTTGCATTCTTTAATTTTAATACTAGTATTGCAAATTCACAAACACATTCAGCATATCTGCAAAAATTTTCTTATAAAATGTTAAATTTTTTTGAAAAGTAATAAATTTACATTTCATGTAGTATTAACTACCGTCAGCTTTTGTATATTGTGATTGTCTCTGAAAAATACAACATGTGGGCGCCAAAAAGCATTTGCAGGAGGCTTTAAACAATATTGAGATAATAACATAGCAAGTACCGGTAAGTGCACAAGTAAGGAAAGGTCTTTACCTACAAGAGTATGCAAACGAATATCCATTTAAAAGAAAAGATGATCTGGTCGCTAAACTCATGGCTTAAATTTCAATTAATAATAAACAGTTTTAAATTTGCCAACCACAATCTTAGAGGACACAGTATCAACAACAAACCACAAGGTCCGCCATATTTGCTGTTACGTCACTAAAACGGAAGTTCCGGTTGTCATCGATCACGCTGTGGGCGGAGCCTAAGTAACACTTTGAGCTTTGATTGACATCCATCCGGGCTTGGGCTGTAGCGCTCTCTGTGGCCTCCGATTGGTGGGATTCGTAGTGTGACGTAAATTTCGTCATACGAGACGCTCATCTTTTATGGCGAGGTGACTTGACTGGCATTAGCGTTCAACCCACCTCGAAACCCGCTCGCTGTCCGTCAAAACTATTCCCAATCAAAACACTCAATTACCAGAGTCGGGTTTTAGTGTGCTAGCAGGTGTACTCCCAGTGAAGTTTTATGGATAGTGTGCGCGTGGGTACTGTTGAGATGCTCCTGTCTCTCATCTGAAGCGGAGACCGGTGCGTTTTATAGCTACGATCGCCAAAATAGCGCGGATGGTGTGTTGTTGAGGGCATGGACGATCAACAAAGAATGATGCATTCCGTTTCTCAACATACTTCCGTCAGCATGGCCGGTCACGTCGTACCCCAGCACGGCTATGGCATGCCACAGCAACCGCATGGCGTGGACCCCACGAACCAGGGTCCGCAACCGGACCAAGAAATTCGAAAACATGATATTTCTGAGATCCTTCAACAGATCATGAACATCACCGATCAGTCACTTGACGAAGCCCAGGCTAGGTGAGTACCGAGGCCGCCTGCGATCGGGCCGCGGGAACGTCGATTCGCGCTAACCCTAACCTTCGCCCGTTGGCCTTGAATATAAAAATATGTACGAGCGGTTTTTATGTTTCTGCAGGATGTGTTATGTGCTCGCTGTGTTGTAGTGTGTAGTTTGGGCCTGCACCACAAAATTCTTTTAACGTGGGCCAAATCTTTTTCTTACAGGAAGCATACCCTCAACTGTCATCGCATGAAACCTGCACTGTTCAGCGTGCTCTGCGAAATCAAGGAAAAAACAGGTTAGTGTCAACTTTTGATTAATTAGCTTCGGGCCGCTCGCCGGGAAAAAGATTTATTGTGTTCTTGCCGAGTGAATTACGGCTTTAGAGACGGGAGCTGTGTTTATGAATTAAATATCTCGTAAATCAGATCGAGTAAACACAACACGCGACGTGATTGAAACTTTATTTTTAATCAAGTTTACCGATTTCGAGTGATGAATGAATTAAGCGGAAAATTTTGATGTTGTTTTCGTATTTATCATTTTCATTTTTTTTATTAAATCGCTAATTTGCTTATCTTGAATAATTATTGTGTTTCATTTTTATAAGTTTTGAAATAGTTTTATTTGTATTAATTTCGATTTTCTTTGAAAAAATATAAATATCTTTTTTTAGTTATTTAAAGTATTTTATTTCTTTCTTTATTATTTTTAAATTTATATTAAAACAGTACTTTTTATTCAAATATTGTATTTTTAATTACAAATATATTTTCAAACTACAATTGCTTTAAAACACTTATGCATGACTTTTTCCTTAAATAGTTGACAATGATATTTGGATTTTTAATTCATTCATCTGCTCAGTAAAAAAAGTTAATTATTTATGGTGTTTATAAATCTTGAAAGATTTGCTAAAAACTTTCCATTGCTTCATCTAAAAGTGAAAAATTAAGAGCTATATTTAATCAAATAAAAACATTATGAACTGTTTTAAAGTTTAGTCTCAAATGTAGTACAAATTATATAATAAAATATGTTAACTAGTTTTAAAAAGTTCAAGCTTAAAAAATAAATTATTGGCATTCCAGATGTGAAAACTAAATTTAATAAATTATCCATTTCTAATTCAGACATATATTTTGTATTGCAAAAGTATAATATATATAAGTTTATATAATTACTGTTTCAAGCTGTTTCCAAAAATACTGCTGTTCTTACCATTACTGTTCTTACATTAAATTTTTGCCTGTAATTCATGTTGTTCTATGTAACTGCTGAACAGAAAGCATTAATTTGTAAATTTATATATTATTATAAATAGATTGGTTACTTACAAAGTATATTTTTTTTATTTATGCAATTATACAATAATTTCAAATTACATAAATTAAAAAGAACATAAATTTTAAATATTTCAAGTCTTTTGAAATGCCAATTTATTTGATGTTAAAGTAAAATAAAACTCAAATGTTTGAAATCTTTTCGTTTAATTGAAGTATAAATGTTTAGAAATTATTTTTAATTTTCTTTTATTCTGAAATGCTTATTTATAAATTATCATTTCAAACACTTTTAATTTAACTTTCTAAAAATATAAATCATACTTCTATAAATAAAATAGAATTAAATTACTCCTTTATTTTATAAATGTAGCCTTTTGTTATGTATGACATAATAACATAAAAATAATTATAGCTACAACTGTAAAACTATATGAAGGTACTACAATTATTTGAAATACTGTGTATAATATAATGTTATTACTTTTGTGAATGTATGGACCTATTACATGAAAGGGGGAATAGGCTATCAAAGTCCAATTTTTAATAAAATTGTTTTTTAGATAATGTTACAAAATTTTTATTTTACTATGTCATTAATTTCAAGAATTAAATGCATTAGGATTTTTTTCATTATTAATGCATTAAACGATAGTTTTAATTTAATACATGAAATTTGTAGTTATTGTTGTTATAATTTTTTAATAATGAGAACTGAAAACTGAATAAGGATGAATTGTCATTCCTGACTAACTGTTAGAAGTAATTTTACATATTTGGGGAATTATAAATTGTTATTGAGAAATTTTGTATTATACTGCGGCATAAAGTTTCATTACTATAATCAATAGGCATAGAACAGATTCAATTAAAACAACATAAACGTGTAAAAATGTATATAAGTTTTAAAAATTTCAATTTTTACTTATTTTAGCTTTATAGGTTATTTTTAACTACCTAATTTATATATTTGTTTTTGAAATTGTATCTAATTTATCTATTATCATAAAATATAAATTCATAATTTTATTTTTACTTAGAAAGTAGAAATCAATTAATCAGAGTTATTTGTAAATAATACTCAAAGCAAATTGGATTTTTTAAAAACTGTTCAGTTTATAAAATAGTCAGTGAAATAATAAAATAGCAAAGTCAGTAAAACAATTAAAAATTACATATATTTGTTTTCATGTCCTTTTGCAAATTATGAGGGTGTGTGGCAAAATAGGTATTTAAAAAAATATTTTTACTGCTTGCAGCTTTATTTTCAGCTGTAGAGGGAAATTTATATTTTGAAATTTTTAATAATTAAGTTAAGGATCAATATTTTAAAAATTTGTTCATTTGAGAATTTTGCTGTTTTTTTTTTATTTAAATTGAATATAAATAATACTATTAGTTCATCCTTCCTATTTAAAATAAACTAACTAAATATTTACTCATATGCAGAAAGAGAAAACCGTATAAATACTCTTCAGAAAATCATTATTTACATATTATTATTAAATTCATTTTTGACGACAGGTGTGAGAAAAATATGTCCCAGTATGCATACAGTTGAAAAATAAGATATTAATTAATAAATACAATGCTATATAATGAAAAGTAACTGCAATTTACTTATTGAAACTCAAATGCCAACACACCTTTTGCATTAGGAAAGCTAACGAAACTATAAGGATATTTTCATGTAAATGTTTTAATCCATAATCCTAATAATAAAATTTTATGATATCTTTGATTTGGCAGACAATTACTGATTAAATTAAATAGTATATTTTGAATGTAATTATATATTTTATAAGATTTATTAGGAGAAGACTAGGAAAACACAAGTTTTAAAGTCATACAAATGTATTTCCTTAATTCTGTTTTGTTTCTTTAAAAATGTCTATTTTCTTTATGTAAAATTGTGACAAATTCATTTTTACTTTTCTTTACTCATCGTATGGAATTGATATTGGTTATAACTGACCCATACAAAATATGTAAATACTTTAAATATTTATTGAATATTGAAAACCTTAATTCTAATAATTTTTTTATTATTTATGCTATTTCTGTATCTCCCGCTCTCTTTTTTCTTATCACATTCAACTCCAAAAAGAAATTTGTATGACTCATTTGCTTTACAGTATTATAATCTTCTTATAGCTCTGAAAGTACATAAGAAAATACATCTTGAATGGCCAAAAGAAGATTAAATTTTCTAAAGTTCCCCAAAAAAGAATTTCATAAAGATATTTTATGCTATATGAATACAACCAAATATTAATGATTTTGAAATTTCCTTCTATTTTACAATATATAATGTTTTGAGAATAAATTATTTTATTTGTTGAAATTTAATAAGTTTTCTTAGTGTTTGTTTAAATCCTTTTAAGATTGTTTAAAGAATTTTTTAAAATTTCTTTTATTGTAGATATTATTTATTTGCTCTAATAGTTTTTTTTTTAAAATCTTCTTTGTCCACTGCAATAAAAATTCTAAAACAAGCGCAATTGTTTATATAAATCTTTCTACACATACTCGCATTTTATCAACTAATATAATTACTAAAAGTGCGAGTCAATATCATAAGTAAAGTTTAGAGAATTTGAGAACGGTTTCCCCTAATAAAATTACCCGCCCTCTCGATTTTTATATTCCTAATATGTGCCCTATGCGATTTTATGGAAGCTAATCGTATCCTATACGAACTAGCTTAGTGTCACTCAAAGCAAGTCTTTCCCCACCGTTTTCTGTTGGATTCTGTAGTGTGCGATCGTAGTTCCCTCGTTCCCCCTCGTCATTCATTCAGTTTTGAATAGCAGTAACTGACTTTTGAAGAGCCGAAATTGAATGCTACTAAACGATTTCTGCCATCTGCTTAGTATCGCTTTGAGCGTAGTTTGTCTCCCTCAACTGCATGCATGGTAATAAAATTGGCGGAAACTTAATTGTATTTCTGTTTCCATTTCGTAATTTTTATTTCTTGTATTTACACAAGAATAGGCTCTAATTCTTTTAAGGTGTGGAAGGTTGTTCTAATTTATGAATTTCCAATGAATTAAAAATTATAAGGTGAAAAGTTTCAACTAGTACATTTTTGTAATTTAGAGATATTTTTCGAAAAATGCAATTATTGAAAAAAAAGTTTAATCACAGCTTCATTTATTTTGAGGTATATTTTTAATAACAAATTAAAAACAAGATGTACTAAAACTTATGTTGTTTAAGTTTCGGGAATGGAATCGAATTTTTAAATATCTATTTATATATACAAGAACTAGATTTAAAAAAAGTTCATTGGATCACTTACAGTAGATCTAAATGCAGATTTATCTTAAATAACTCCGTTCTAAAGTAAAGTAAGATATTTTTAAATTGTTTTCTATCACTAAAAATATGTTTTGTTCAGTATTTGTTTTAAAAAAAATATGATGCAATTTAATATTTTCGAGTTTCAAGTTCAAATATTGCTTCTTTATTTTCCCCAATGCATGTAGTTAAATTGTGAATAGTATTTTTAACGATTAATCTGATTTTGGAATTAATCTTCATAATTAAATTCAATAAAAAGATTCAAGTACAGTTTAAGTTCATAATAGCATTTAATATTTCCGAGTTTTAAGTTAAAGCTTTGCATAAACAATTGTTAAAACAGTGCTTAGTATTTTTGATAGATTTTTCGTTCCATTAGCTTTTTGCACCAATAATTCCTGTACAAGATTTATACATAAAGAACTTGCAGAACATAAGAATAACGGTTCAATTCAAAAGCCTTGGTAAATGTTTATACCACAGAAAAAGTAAAAAATTCCATATTCTAATTCTGAATAAACTGTAAAAAAAAATCTTACCGTAATTTGAGAAACTTCATAGAGAAAAGTTATATACGTAGAACGAATTCTTCTTTCAGATGAGTCAAAAATTAATTAAACGTATATGTATAAATTTTTTGAAGTATATTTTATCCTTTACTTCAAACTGTTTGACGAAATCGTCTGCGAATTTTTTCCTGCTAGAATTAATTGTATGAAATTTATAATTTAAAAATAAAATAGATAAAATAATGCAAGGAATGTTTATAAAAGAAAAAAAAAATAGACATCATGAATCAGTATTTTTTTTTTAAAGAGTGAAACAAAAAATAACTAATTTTCTGTACAAATATTATTGGTTTGGTTATAGATCTTCATTGTGGAAATTACATTCGTTTATAAAACTGTAGTTGAGCAATTTTCAGTTTCTAATTTATATTTTGCAACTGGCAATATTTAAAAAAATTTGTTCCAACAAGAATAAGAACAGTTGATTGATATTGAAGAACTGTTAATTGAATATATATAAATATTGCAAAAATATGATGCCTAACTCGGACACATTATGAGGTAATTTATTCTTCTTTTAGTTAAATGCTATTAAAATAAATAGCAAAAAAATTGTTAAAAATTCTTAATAACGAATATCTAACATTACAGTACTGTGTTATTATGCGGACTATTTGTTCTTAAAATGTTTGTAATAACGAATACTCGTATAAACTATTTAAAAAGGAATAATTATTTCGTCCTTTTTATAGTACCATTTTTTTAGCTTAAAAAATTGTTCTTAATTGAAGTTTATAAAATTATCATTCATTCAATTTTATTAATATTTTAATGCTTCTTCAACACCACAGGAAAATTTATTCTAAGAAATTAGTTAATTTTAAAAAAGGATTTAGTATTTCGCCGAAATTATAAAAGTACGATCTTTTAATCTGCTTTGATTTTGTCTAAACATCATTTTTTAATATATAAATACTTTAGAATGTGAAAAATGGAAAGTGTACATCATGAAGTGTGTTGTGAAAAAACGAAAGATCTTCCAGATTACTTCATTAATATTTTTTACCCCAATCTTAAAAAATTTAAAATCTTTGATTTTTTTTTTTTCCCTCTCGGAAATACTTACTTCTGAAACAAATTGAAATTTTGCTTCAAATTATTATTTTATTTTATTTTATTGTAAAGTTAACATATAATGTGGTTTTCAAAATTGTCAATTTTAAATTTATTGAATGCAAAGCTTGTAACATAATAATATTTCCAAAAATGCCAAACAGTGCATTTATTGTTAATTTATTTCAATTTTATTCTAATGTCTTTTAATTATCTCTATCTATGATGATAAAGAGGAATGTATGTACCTTGGCTTTCCGCAAGCTATAGTGTTTGGCTTATAGAAATCAAACTCGAATAATATATATTCTTGAGGGGTAAAAAGTGCACCTTGGAACGATTTTTTTTTTTTTTTTGAAATTTTAAAAATAAGCAAATTTTTTCTTCCCCCCGTGACACTTCACAAAAATTATTTTTATATCATCTCAAAGTTTTTTTAAAAAAATTCAACTATAAAAAATTCAATTAATTTTATTAACATATTATATGTTTTTATTACATTTGTCCACACCAAAAAAGAATTTTTTTTTATAATTTTCAAAGTAAAAAGAAATTAGTTTATGCATTTTCATAATCTGTATAACTAAACTGGAAAATAATTTAGTCGCCACTCTCATTACCAACTCGCTTTCATTTATTCCTGAAGTTAACAGTTCGTCTTCCTGACCCCCTAAGGAATACTTTCTGGACACCCTCGGGGTTCACGACCACAGCTGGAGGATTATTCCTGTTAACATAATTTGAGAGAGGTCTTGTGAAGTTTTGGGGAGGGGAACATAATGAAGTGTGTCACTTATGGTTTCGACAATCACAGCAAGTTAATCACTTCTTAACGGCAGCTGTGAGAAAGTGAGTTCTGATCTGTCTTCTTGGGTTGGAATTTTACCATCGGTTTTACTGATAATCGACATAATGAAATTTCATGTAAAATTTTTTGACTCGCTATTCTGTACATGTTGAATGAATATTTGATCGCGTATGTCAAATTATAAAATAAACAGAATTTTACATGGACTAATTTTAATATCTTGTATTTGATTCAATCTGTTTAGTTTGCCATCATTTAACAGTCATCATGAACTTAATCGCTGTAAAATATGGATATCTAATATAGATTTTGAATTCATTATTCAGCAAAAATCCTAATAAACGAGATTCCATAATAGTTTTTTTTAATTAAAGAATATATTAGTACTGAAACCTAGATACATATTCCATTAAAATTGGCATCAAAATTCAAATTGGGGATAATAATTTTTAAATATTCTCTGCAATACGTGACCATAAGCAATATGTTTATTGAAAAAAAAAATTAAGATATTATTTTCACATATCATGCAAAAATTAACGCGAAGTTTTAATTTTATTTTTTAAAATTATCAGTTGAACTCAAATATTTAAAGATTGGCTGGGAAAACAGCATATTTCTAAGTTTAGAGGCATGAATAATGCATTTCTTAATTGACTATATAGATCCTTAGGAACTTAACTTAACAAAGCTTTAAACTAATGGTTTAGGTTTTAAATTTCGTACAAAATAAGTTTTATAGGTTGTATTTTTGTTTCATAGGAGTTTTAAAGGTAAAAAAAATGTTTTGAACATTTGAAGGAATATGAATTTTTGAGTTAAAAAGATGTATTTAACTAGCAAAAGAAATGTACATGTTATACTATAGGACGTTTGTTAAAAAATTCATCACGATTGTAGTAATATTTTAAAATGAAACACAATTTTTGTTCTTGCCGGACTTAAAATGTTAAAGTATTTTCTAAAAAATTATTTTTAAGTATTATCACAGTCAAATAATACGTCCAATAAAAATTTATTTCTATGCATTAAAAAAAATATTAAAATTGAGTATCTCTATTCATGAATTAAAAATTCTAATTCGTACTAATTTTAAAAATATCCTTAATTTACAAACCGTACATCCTTTTACATAGAAAGGAAAACCATATTTATGTTCATTTTTAGCACAATCGCTGATAAAACAGTAGCGATAGCTAACAAAAAAAGGATTTATCTGAAGATTTATGACATTATTTGCTTTGGAAATGTGTTAGGTTGTCAAGTATGTTACCTTAACATCAGTGAGATGCTGGTAAACGGCCAAGTATGGGAGGGACTAAATGCTAGAATCATTTGAAACTGAAATAAGCTAATAGCAACACTTCTTGAACTGCGCAACTTTGGAACGAAAGATCGGATGTTTTTATCTTGTCTACTTACCGTGTTAGTTTCGATACATTATTATCGCAAGATTTAAAACTTTAAATTAAGTTCATTGAAAATAGCTGGTAATTGAACTAATGGATTTAATTGGAGTATTTTATATGTTTGTTGGTCTTTTAAAAGGATTTAAGAAACGTCAGAGAAAATTTAAGATTTTTAATATGTTAGCATTAAAATTATGAGTCTTTAGATTTTGGGAAATCATTGATAATCGAAAAAGAAACTTTTAAGAATAGTATGATTAGAATACAGCACAGAATCCTTATTTTCTTATGTAGTACATGACACTCGAATTTAAATGATCTAAATATATAAAATTCCAATTTTAAATCCTCATTTTTTTTAAATGATACGGCCGTTACTATCTTATTTAGGCTTAGACGTGGAACAAATTTCTTTCTACATTGTTACTGGGTCAAAAATTTAACTTTTAAAAAGTTGCATAGTTTTTTTGTAACGTTTTCTAGTTTACTTGTATAACTTTCTATCTTAAAATACATATTTAATTTTCTCCAAAAAAGAATCAGTAAATGTTTTGTTCTCGGCATACATTAGATGCATAAGCATACGAAATGAACATCTATATTAGAGAATCAAAATTCAAAATCAGTTAATAAGTATTAAAAATAAAATATAAAAGTTTCTTGAAATGTATTTTAATTTTTTTAAGAATTTAATTAACTGTCGTTTAGAAGAACAATTTACTACCCATTATTTCTGAAATTGAAGAAAGATAATGAAATTTGAATTCGAATAATTCAATAGCAAAAATTCTATGATAGATCTTGTTATTTTCTCAACAATACTTATAAGAAATTAGATTTCCATGCAGAATATATGAGAAGTACTCATTTAAAAAAAAGAATGTATGAAAGTTGCTATTTAAACATATAAAAAGGCCATATATTACTGCTTAGTTATTAACAGTTTAATAAATCTTTCGTATAAACAAAATGATCTGAGAGTGATAAATTGACAATATTCCGAAATAATTGCATATTTTAATATCTGTACTCAATTATCTTCGTGTTACACTGTTTACAAGAAACACACTTTCTTGAGTGTTATGGATATTGGAATGTTTTGCCGTAGTACGGGATTTTCTGGGAAGACATGGAAATCTCGTATTCTTTACTAATTACTTCCGTTGAGAAACTCAGTGATAATATTCGTGTAGGAGGCGGACATTTTTGACTGCGGGTGGTTCTGCAACAATAAGTTTCCGAAAAGTTAACAGTTTGTAGTGATAAGAAAATGATAACATGCTTCGCTCGCAGTATATACCACGGCATGCATTTCCTGTTAGAAGTATTTTTTCTTGCATAAATTAACAATATTGGTTTAAAATTTTAGATAATATAATTTTATAGAATTTATAATTGCATATCGCTGAACGGAGATATTAGTAAAGATTTCCAATTGATATCTTGACTATTTTTCAATTTTTTTCTTGCGATTTTATACATTGGCATTTATATTTAACAGGAATTATTAAATTTCAGTTTGCAATTCCAAAACTTCAATAAAATACTTTTCGTCGTTGTTACAATCTCTAAAATTTACTTTTTTACTCCCTGATATGCAAAGTAAAATTACAATAACTGTCAAAAAGTTTCCTCTTGAGAAGTTAAAAAATCGCCACTCTTTAGAATGATTTGATTCCGAAAATTATATCTTTTTCACCCATCCAATGGAATGTAACAATGAATCAAGCTAGACTAATGAAGTTAGTATAACGAGCTTATAATTAAAATGTAGATCTGTATTAAACTCTAGATTATTAGATTAGGTTGATTTATTAATGGAAAAGTCGGTCTATTCGTTTATTATTAGTAATAGTAACACTACTAATAATACATACAGCATATATTTTTGTTTGGAATTGTTCAGAAATTTCAGGCCTAAAATATTTTTCCTTTATGTTCTTGGCGCTTTGAACAAGTAATTTATCCAATTATATGAGTGACGAATCTGCAACTTGAAAAAATCTGAGATAGATGAATGAAAATTAGTCTGTGATCTTTCAAATTAAAATTATGTATTTGCATCCAATTCTGGACTCGTGTCTCTTCACTATTTGATATAATAACGAAGCTAAACTCTAAATGTGCTATATTGTAGAAATAGAATTAAAACTGGACGGAAGAATATTTTTGATTTTTTTTATTATACGCATTAAATTAGTTAATCATTAATTATTATGCTTTCACATTTAATTATCACTTTTCTTATATATGACATAATACATACAATATATAGTATATATTAGGATTTTATGATTTATTACTTTTGCATTGGGCTTCATTCTTTTACCATATGATAAAGATGAATTAAGTATCGCTTAGAGATAGGTGTTATAAAATTAACTTTTCATTCCAAGGAAAGCATTGATATAAAAATTATTACTGACATTTTGTATTAAATGCACGAGAATGTTTAAAAAAAATTTAAGTTTTAAATTTAAATTTAATTTAATAGATATATAAATCCTTGACAGTGCTTTTAAATTTGTAATTTATTAAATGAAAATTTTAATTTTAATATTTTTTGACATTTATCATTTGTATATTTTATTAACTTTTTGGCCGCTTTGTTATGCATCATGGTATCTTTCACTCGCGATTTTAACAATTTTTTTCGAATGGTAATGTTTACGGAATATTTTTTAATTAAATTATATAATTCCTTTCTATTAAATAAGCTACATTTTTTTAAAAAAAATCTAATTCTTTAACTGTCATATGTTTGTACACGTTTACTGTTTAAACCTATTGGTAAATTTTGTTTCCAACATATGAATTTAATAATGTTATTACTTCCTGTTGTTAATAGATTCACTCAAATACGTAATCAGTTGATCCCCTTTTCTGTTATTGTGATGCTTCAGATTGGGACTGTAAATTTTAGGTGTCTAGAGACCATCTTTTAAAATAAATGGCACTTTCCGAAGGGGTTTGGAAAGGGCTGAGATTATTTGTGATGTATATGCCAACAGGTTCGTGCACACCTTGGCCTGTTTAGCTCTCTCGCTTGCGGACGATTGCTTCACACGAGCAATAAAATTTTAAGCACCGTTTATTACCTCTGCTGGCGATATAACTCCTAGATATCGTCGTGGAATTGGCGTCGCTCCCTATATTCCGGCCGTAGTGTTCTCACAGACGATAAAGTTCCATCTACCCCTACCACAGGAACTTCCGCCACAGCCCCTCGTTAATGATCGTATTTGCCGGAACAAAATATAACTCCCTCGCTTTTGCGAAAAGTTTACACGGCCGCTGAATTCGGTGTCGTCGGCTTATCAATTTTGCCCCCAGGTTGGCTGCCACAGAAAACCCTAAGTGCTGACAGAATAGCAGAGACTAGATAAGGCCCTAAAACCTGTGCCTGCCCTCGCAATCTTTACAGCCTTATACACCCCGTGTTTTGTGTCGATTCCTTTATCGGCTGCTGGCGTGGAACCTAGGTGCGAATGGTATCGTTGGAGGTCTTCTAGATACCAGTCACCTTCACTTTTTGAATGAGGTTCGTTCGTGATAGGAAGCATCACTGCTGTGTTTTCACACTTTTGTTTGTGCTTTTTTGGAGGAAAGGGAGATTCTTTGCCTTGTTCTTTTTTTAGCTATGGGCTATTGTGAGGAGAAACAGAAAAAGATGAGGATTATTAGTCCATCATTTTAGCTGGATGCGACTAAAGACGATTTCTTTTGTGGTTACTGCGCCAGTGTCATTGGTTTCAACATTAAAAATGTTTTTATGGGTGAATATACATCTACTAACATGTTTCAAATCATAAAATTGATTTTTTAGAACTTTTTCTGATTATTTTTTTAATAATAGAATCAGTCATTAGTGATTATAAATAATTAAACCATGTTTAATGGAGAACAATAAGAGCTATTACTTATTTTTCTCCCTAAATAGGTTTGCTAAAACAGACATTCTGTTTTCACGCCATCAAGCGAGAACACTATTAAACATGATATAAAAAGGAGAGAAAAAGAATATTCACCAATTTTTAGCATTAATATTTTACCCTCTTAATAATGCTTTAAATGTTAAATAAAGGATTCAAGATTATTAATATTTCAAATAATAATAATAATAATTTTTCTTATAATTGTTTGAAAAGGAAGTAATTTCATCTTTCGAAAATGCTGCAACATAAATAAAAATTAAATGCCTTTTGATTCATTAAACAACTCGAACTAACCTGATATGAAAAAAACGTTGTACCTTTTGAGAGCACTGAAGTCAACAAAAGGTTCCTTGACTGTATTGCCCATCTCGTCCTGTGATTGATCAACCAGGAAGAGCAATTTTAATTACATTTGCTTATAGAACGAAGCAAAATATAATAAAAGTTTTGAGAACTTGCTGAACCTGTCAGTTTCTTGTTACAATACAACTGATAATCTCCCCCCCCCACTTCTTTTCTATCCTATATTTACTAAACTGTTTTATGAGCGAAATCTTTTCAAACCCCACGAATTTCAAATATATCTTATTGAATAAATAGGGAGAGAGGAAAAAAAAATCGGAGTCCTATTTGGAATGAACTTTGAATTGAAAGTGCGGCAGAGTAAAATAAACAGCATTTGAGATTTTATCGCTGCGCACCTCGAATTCTTCCTAGAGAAGTCTGTTCACTATTCTTACGAGATAACCAGTTTTCTTCACAACAGTAATAACAACGTGCCTGAAAGTTCAAAGGGATCTCGTCTTCATTTGCATATTAATTTGCTGATGAATAATAAGCATATGCAAACGCCGTTAACCCTTTAGGGCCTGATGGTCGAGGAAACGACTTAGACGTGCTTATAAAAGCTGTCACCTTTTATCCAAAGAAAAGAAACTCCGGGAAAAAATCAAAATTACTGACTACAAGATTTTAATGCTATATTTTCAGCCCTTAGGGGTTACCTGGAGAACATCAGTTTGGTGATGGATAAGGGCGAACCTAATATTTTAAGGTATTTATAGGTGATGTGTTTCAATTTTTGATTTTTTTTGTCATTATTTTCAATCTGTTTAAAACATGATTCCTTGGCGTAGACATATTGTGTTCCTAATTTGTTTTTCTGCTAGAAAGGCTTTTTTTTACTTCATGGGTACCTTTATTGTGAATTGCCCACATTATTAACTGGCTTCTCCATTTTTCGTACGTTATGTTTTAAAGTAGTGTATGCTAAAGATCTTTCTTATCAGTTCCTGGGATATAAGTCGTTTTTAAAGATTGTTGTATGACAGATTTCGAATGTTTGCATAGTATTATTTTTTCCTTTTCATATTATAAATAACTGGTGTTAATTTCTGTTAAAATATGTAATGTAAATTCATATTGCACTAACAAAATAAATAAATATACTGCAATTTACTATTTTTATAAATGTGCGTTTATATTTAACTAAGCCATTTGCCCCAAAAGTATGGAATATTGCATATTAAATAATGTTCTTTTTGTAATTAATACTAATTACCAAAAATCGAGGACATTTTTATTTTTTCCATAATATCTTCACACTGACATTTCCATAAAGCTGTTTTGATTTCCATTCTGTTCTTTTTACTAAGAAACAAATTGCTTCCTTATTAGAAAATTTTCATATATTTCGTTCTAAAATGCTAAACACTTGTGAGATTATTATTTTCTTCTTTTCAAAGAACATAACTAACTTGTTTTGTTCTTCCCTAAATTATATTTTATAAATCAAGACATGTTTGCTGCCAAAATTCTTCTGCCATATTTAATTTTTAAAGGTTTATAGTATGTTGCTTATTCAGAGTTTTTAAGAATTCTTGACCCTTATTAAGAGTGATAACGTTGTGAAAAAGATATTTAATATGAGGATGTATTCATGCGGGTATAACCTGCATCAATTTTTTGTAAATTTCTGTTCAAGTTTTAAAAATAAGGGTTACTTTCTGAAAGAGGTAGGTATAATCATAGCATACAGACAGTGTTTAAGAATTAGAAAGGAAAGAAAAGCTCGAAATAGGTTTTGAATTTGGTTTTATTATAATTTTTAAGTTTCAAACTTAGACAATTGATATTGAGCAAATATCTGTTGCAGATAACATTTTCTATTGAGCAAGTACTTAAAAAAACATTGCATTTACTTAAAGAAATGTTAAAGTGTATGGAAAATTTTAAATTGACCTTCGAAAATGATTACTTTAAACGATAGACGTAAAATGATAGTTAAAAAAAATTGTGTAATACACGAATTGAGGCATTGTGTTTTTCTTTATATAATTGTGTCTACCAGCAAATATTACTTTCATTTTAAGTATAGCACGTCTTATATCCAATCTGTGTCTTTGATAAATTTTTTAAAATGTAATTTTGTGCTTATTTTCACAGTTTATACAGTATCGAAAACCGCTATGACGCTATTATGAAACAAACGGGAACTAATGCATTTATAAATATGTGAATTCCTTGGGTGAATACGAAAATTCATATTTGAGCTTGTCACTTGGAAAAATATTACACTCTAGAGTATTAGAAATATTATATATTTTTTAGCCGAGACTGTCCTTTTACAGTGATACTTGCAATGGTAAGATATTCTTTAAGAATCTTTAAGGGGGGGAAAAATTGGGGTGGTACATCATACAGCAACATTTTCTCTAACAATGGTGGCGACGTCTACAGCTGAGAGGTAAGCTTTAGTGAAATTGCCCACCATTTTACATAAGAAGTGGCAAATTTCCTGCCATTTCTGTGAATGAATTTTCACAATGCAAGGTACTCACACCCCACTTCCGTCCCCTGTCGTCGAAAATCTTCTCTGCAGAGGAATATATCTGTATTTTTTATGCACAGAGAGAGAGAAATATTTTTCTCCTCGTCCTTGTCGGTTTTGGCAATATCTAGATGTGCTCATGCATTGTGTATGCAAAACACGTCCCCCGTCATATAAAAATATTTTCCCCCCTCCCAGCCTCTACTTTTAAATCCTTTCCACACTGGTGGAGGGCGCAATGCAAATAAAACGTTCCATTCAGTTTCGTTTGAGATCGGTATCTGCTGAAGACAGAATAAATATATGATCTTCACGAATATAAGATGACACTTTGGGAAACGAGTGCAGGGGGTTCAAAGAACGTTAGTGATTTTTTTTATTGCATTGGAATGAAAGGATTAATATCGTTGGGCTCGACCAAATATATGTTAATATGGCAAGTTCTAATTATGTATATGGAATATCACTGTTTTTATCGCCAATGAATTTTCTAACCATATTATATAAGAAATCATATCATCCTTTAATGCTTATGGTTTATTCAAATTTATTTTATGACTACAGGAAGATTTGAAAAAAATCAGCCGAAATTGTACTTTATCCAATTGAAAATGGATTAAGTTACAGTTGGGATTTATAATTGAAAGACTATTTTATTTCTACGCTTTTTTGAATCGTTCTGTAAAGCCGGGCAAAGTTCTGTAGCTCAACATATTCAATAAATAATTTATAGTATTCAAAAAAAAAATATTTCCTTCTTAATACTGCTCTTTTAAAGGAAAAAAAAGTAGAAAATTAAAATATATCTATTTCTTACTTTAAAAAATCTTACCGTGTTTTTTTTTATCTAATTTTTTGCATTTTGATTTAACCATTCTGTTTCTCAAAATTTTATGTCTTAGAAAAAAATTTATTTTTATTTGATAATTCACATTTTTTTAGCAGTTAAATCTTACATTTTCCATATACCTGTATGACTCGTGCAGCTGATCGAACGAATTTCTAATATATATGTGTACATTTCATTCTTTACAGTATTGTTCTTTATTATTCTTTTTTAGATGATTTATAAAACTGTTCGTTTTTTATAAATTATCAACTAAGCTTATGTTTTTAATTTAAAATTAAAGGCACATTTTTCCAAAATAAATAAATAAAAATAAACGGAAAATTACATATTTTTTCTAAAAAGTAACCTAGGGCTTTTTTTGTAGATTATTTTTAAGTTTTAAATAAATTTAAAGCATCAACAAAGATTACAGGACTTAAAAACAAAATTTTCTATAAATATTTATTTAGTAGACACAAGTTTAGTGTTCCATATTGCGATTGATAGGATTGTTGCTTTGTTGAATATTGCTATTAAAAGCTTTATTCAGAATTTTATCACGCATTCCTTTAAATTATCCAATATGGTTTTATGGATTTCATGTTTCCAGTAATACATCCCACTAAAATATTTTCATTACAAATAATTCTATTCTACAATGGATTTTGAATTTTGATTTAAAAAATTATTATTCTTCATTAGATTTATTTTTAATTTAATTAGTAACAGTAGAGAAACTCGTGTGAAAAGTGGTTTTTAATTCTTCTGGCTCGAACCTGGAAGAGCAGAAGGGAGTTCAATCTTCTGTTCACTTCCACGATGTGATGTAACTTCGTCGCAATTTTCATGTGCAATATTCCTCGTGTCAATGCCAGAATATCAATTTGATTTTTCTTTTTCTGTGCATGCATCTTCAAGGTACAGTATGCAGAAGAGAAAAATCCTCACTTCTCGAGCTTATTGCTTATGCCGCCAGAAAGCAGGCAGGGATTGATTGTTACAAACGACCTTCACTAACAATGAATTGCGCATCTACCCTGCCGCTCATTACCGACCAAGAAAGTCGTCCCAGCTTTTTTTCGCAATGTTCGAAAAATCTCTGAAGTATGACCTGCAGGTGGTTTCCATGCATTTTGAGTGACAGCTCAGTTGGCCGTTTGGAATGATTTGCGACTCAATGATATTTTTTCCCTTCTCAAAAGCGAGACGAATGCATCTACTCTTCTCGAACAAGACGACAGCCGTGGCTGCTTCTTGGTTGAGCAACAAGCAGGAACGGCTCATCGAATGTCGTGTCGTCCACTGGGTGAGGGTTAACGATGTCTGCACCATTTTGTTTGCACTGCAAGAATTTGCCTCATGATAAATTGGTATCTGGTTACCTCCTAGCTTGGCGCCGATTTAGTCTTTTAAATAGGACTTGGAATGAGAAAGTGTCACGAGCCCCGAATGGCAGGCGCAGACCATTTGATTTGATCCAGATTCATTGTCACATTTACCCAGCTTTTTTTTTTTTAAATCATTTTTATTGCACAACGTAAAATTATCAGCTATTTTTGTTTTTAAACATATCGAATACATCGTATTTTGCTTCATTATTCCTTTTCTTTTGAATTAGCAGAAACTGTCATTTTAAACCTTCGCGTTTTTATTGTTAAAGAGTTATTTTTATTGATGTACATACAGCAAAGCCCTGACGACACATATTCCTAACTGCAACCTATGGTTTACACCTAGTTTTAGAATTCCATTAAGTAATTGGTATAACATAGTCAAGTATGGTTTTTACACTAAGAAGTACAAACCAATCATTAAGTAATTTATTCAGTAATGTGATAATCAAGTCCTGTTTTGATTAATAATTCTTTGATAAATTTTACTATTTATTAAATGACGCGATTTTTCAAAATTTTTACAATACAATTTCTAATATATTTTGAATGCCAAAAAAATCTCATTTTTATTTCTAAAAAGCGCCCCCCCCCCAAAAAAAAATTATAAATAAAATATCATTATCACGTTTAGCTGTATTCTTTATAACAGGGAATATACTTTATAACAGAGATTATGTGTTATTTGATGTTATAATGATACAAGATAGTATTTTGCCTCTTGTTTCGAAATTTTAAATTATAATTTTTAAAACTTTATTATTTTTTAACGTAAAATTCTCATTATGATACGAATTCGGTTTAAAAAAAGTTTGTACCGTTAAAAATTTCTTAATATAAATATCGAAAAAGAATACTTTTTCTTGTTCGCTATTTGAGATCTATAAGTGATTAATTTCACCGTATTAAAAATCTGATAAGTTGTTACACCGCTTAATTTAAAATGAAAGGAAAAAAAAATATTTAGTCATTTAACTACCATTTAAAATTACAGGAATGCATTCAATCAAAAACATTTCATCACTCTAATTTGTATCGCGGAACATCAAAAAAGATTTTTCCCCACGGGACTTCACATAATCACCTTAGATTTTCAACATGCATCAGAATAAACCACCGAATCCGCTTCTCCAATTGTTCGTGCCAACTGTGCGCTCGCAATTGGAAGGTGTAAATGAAAGCATTACCAAAGCGTTTCCCTTCAGTCGGCTTTACGCACTTTTTTTTGTTACGGAATTTGTTAGCGAAGGTGCAAATTTAGTGGGCTCCAAAGATTAAAGCGTTGTCTCGGAGACGCCTTTTTATCACGAGCGATAAGCGGCTAAACCCCGAATTTACGGCTTTATGTTGCTGGCTGCTGAGGGATTCATTTATATCTGGGCTTCCATTGGTTGCTTTCGGCGATATAATTGCCGCGCAGGGATATCTCAGGTTTTGCAAGACACGCTCTTTGTTTGCCCACGTGCTTGGAAGATATTTTGTGTATTAATTCCTTCAGTTTTTATATTTATTAGATTTCCTTCCCAGTACAAAGTGCTTGTTTCCTGTATTAGTTTTCCACCGAAATGTATCTCCTGGGACCTGCAATAGCTATTTCGCTTTCCAATGCATTTCAACTCAAAAGCGTGTACTATATTTTCCGACTCTTTATTGCCTTCGCCAAACCAATTTAAATGCTTTTACCTACGACGTTGCTTTAAAAGAATGAATATTATATTTAATGCCTTGTCGTTACAAATAGAATTGAATAAAGTTACGGAGGAACTACATTTCTCATGCAGGAAATACCTGCGAGAGTCTCTCGCCCAATGCTATTAAGATAGTTATCATCGCAAAGTTTTATTGCAGTAGATTTTGAATAAGAAATCCAAATTTTCTTTACAAGCAAGCAATGAATATGTATGGAGAGGTATTGCTCTTTAAAGACTTTCCTTTCCAGCAAATACTGGAGTCTACTGATTCTTTCTACTGTGCAAAACGTTTAAGGACGATGTTTTATTTAAATATTATTTGATTTTATTTGTATTGTTTATAAAATATTATTTTGCACTTCGGTTTTTTCCTCCTTTTATGTATATTTCGAAACGAACTTGTTCAATAAACGAAGCATAATAATAATAATAATTTTACAGGCAAAAAGATTAACTTGTGTTTTTTGCTTAAAAAATATTAGCTCTATTTGATTTCTAGTCCGATTTCTGGTACGATATTGCAATGTTCTTGTGTAGCTAACAGCGTTTAAATATGACAAAAAAAAAGTTAACTATCCTGTTTATACATACCATTTAGTAGCTACAAAAGCAATAGCATTTATTTTATTATTATTTTTTAATTATACAAATAGTATTCATTATTTTTAAATTCAGAGTTCACTTTTTTACGTGTAACATTATGATTTAAAATTACCTATCTTTGTAAATAGTTGAATAAGCTCGCAATATACTTAAATCTGTTGTGGTTATACTCCTCCCTATTGTGGAGGAATTCTATTCTGGCCGACGAAGATTATACTAGAAGACCTACCTTCCTTCATTTCCTACCGCCTGTAGAGAAAAGCTATTTCACCTCCCTGCATGAAAAGAAGAATCTTTTTGACCATAGGTTTTACAACTGTAAAATAAAGGATTTGCGGTATTTCTTAAGACTACACCACGCTGAGATCCATTCATGGAAATTGACAGGTGTGAAGTGGAATGGCTAGAAAGGGGTGTAGCTGGTCCAGATTCGACTTGGGGAGGAAAACGGAACGTCTCTTGGGGAAAGGGGTGGAAGATGGAAAGCATGTATTCGTGAGAGTCGATGCATGACTCCATTGCTTTGAAAATTGACAAAGAATGTGTATCGTGTTCTCACAAAAGGTGCGGAGAATCATACACAATATTAAGCCTGACTTGTAGTACATGCTTGTCAATCAGTATTATACATAATAATTGTGTATGTTACAGTCTGATCGATATGTTGGATCCATTTCGATGCTTTAACTTGCAATATTGAAAGATGATCTGAGACTTCCCTGAAAAATTAATTTCTTGGTACTTATACGAGCATCAGATTTTTTTCATCGCATTGCTATTTTCATTTATCTGTTTAATTTTGCAACCTCGTCACACTTTTTAGTTTTAAAATTAAAGGTTTATAATGTTCGCTGTTTTATGCAAAATTTATAAGTATTTATAATTTTTGTATACAGCATTGCCCATTAATTTTAAAAAATTGCAATTTTCATTGATTAGCTGCTACATTGAATTTTGAAATCATGTGACTCGCATCCAGTTTTTATTACACTGATAACACTTTTTTTTCGTTTTATCAATTATTTTTATTCCACTAAGTTTTTATTAAAATGTTTTTTTTTGAAAATAAAGTTTATAACAGATAATGATTTTCTGTAAACACCGAGTGTTAACTTTGTGTTCACAGTTTTCGTGTGCTTCATATTTCTACTAACGAACTCACATTAAGACGAAATTTTTGTATTTATATGGAATTAATAACATGCCTTTTCAACTGCAGAGGAATAAATTATGTACTGTTTATAAAAACTGAAAATTTTGATGGTGTCTTATATTTTGCTTACCATGGGTTTTATACACACTTATTTGATTCATACATAGAGTTGAATTTTCAATTTATTGAGTTTTGTTGTATACTTTTCTATGAGTATCGGTTTCGATGCTGTTCGATACACATTTTTTTGAGCTTAGCATCATGCATCAGTTTGAGTTGTGACTATTTTAGCTTCGATACTTGGTGGTGGTTTTTCTTGACTCTCATGTTAGTCATCCTCTTTCCTGACCTAAAAGTAAAATTGTGTGTTACTTTTTCTTGGAAATTTTCTCTGAGTGGGATTCATACTCCCAATGGGACCAGACCCTTCGCACCTCGACTCGTTCTTGTAAAGTTACATTGCTTTTTTTTTTTTTTTTTTTCCCTTCCCCCCTACTGTTTTGGAATTTGGGCCCCCCCCCCCCCCTCTCGGAAACCTCCAATGCTCTCTCTCTCTCTTTTCTTTCTTTTTTATTTTTTGTGCTCTTTTCTGGCGAGCTTTCTTATCGGTGGTGTTGATGGAACAACGCCACGGGCCGGAAATGGGTTTTTCTTCCCTAGAACCCCCTTACACCCCCATGCACCCCCTCCTTTTTTGCTTTTTCTGGGTGTTGCTGACGTCGATAACGCACAGTTGCTCTTTCTGCCCGAAAAACACTCGATTTTTATTTATTTATGTGGATGCGATACAGCACGAGTAAGCTTATTTTGGGCTCTGTTTTTAGATTAAAAGTAAAGGGGGCTAATAATGCAGTGTATAGATGCCGTAGCATGAATATTGCAAGCTTGGGGTTATCGAAGCGAGTGCGAATGTGTCTTTATTGCATATCGAACTTGGCAGTGCCAATCGAATTCGAGAATACAAAATTATGTATACTTATGAGGTTGATAAGAATGGCGGAAATTCCTTATATAAAAATACGGATTTGAAAATCTATTTTATGCTTTTGAATATTGTTCTAAGTGTGAAGAAGATTCTTACATTTTGATTACAGATCATTGAATACAGATAATGAAAACTCATTAAACATTCTGCTTCTTGTATCAGAACAATATAATCTGTTATGTCAATTTTATTTGTACAGTTTTGTAAGCATTGGATTCGCTTTATGAATTATAAAAAAACATATTTTTTAACACATTGTGATTTTGAAAGAAATTTATTTGTATTTCCAACTATATTTTATTAATATAACGTCTTTAGTAACAGTGAAAAGAAATTCTCCTTTAATTTTATTTACTAATAATTATAAAGATATTAAAATCAAATTTCTCCTGAATAAATGAAAGAGTTCCTTTAAGTTTCTTATTAGTAAATGACACAGAATATGTAAAATGTGACCTGTATTATACGTTATATATTGACGCTAGAAAATTAACGCATCCAGTAATTATTCATGAGCATTTTTCTAAACATTTAATTAAAACATGTTTTTAAAGTTTCATTAACAAAATATGAATGATATGTTTCATAAAAATTAAGTACTATTAACCTTTAAACTTTTGGGAATATCTAGTCCAGAGTCAAGAAAACTTTCAAACCTGACAGGTTTGGGGCTTTTCGCTAGCTCTAAATTATTTGATAGATTGACTAAGTTTAAAAGAAGTTCAAAGTATTATATTTATTTTCGTGACCAGGAAGAACTATTATTAAAAGGATAATTAAATGTTAAGAATTTCTTCTATCTTCCTTATAAATGTCATTCCTATGAAAATTGTTTTTAAGATAATTTAACATTTCTCTCCCTTTAAATTAGATTTGGTTTCAAGATAAGCCGAACAAATTTCATGTTGTCTTTATTGTTAAATCTGATTAATAGGCACCAAATAAACTTCTCTAATAAGTTTAAAAAATTTCAAAACGAGCCTGCGTTTAAAATGTTTCATAAATTAATTCTTCTTAATTTATATGCTTATTTGAGATTAAGAAAAATAAGTTTCATCTTTATAAAATTCCTGTGTATTCTTACATTAGAATTTGTAGTTGCGAATGGGAAGATATTTAGTCCTGTCTAATATTACACGTTAAAGAAAATAACATAAAATTCGATAGGTCATTATTCAACGAGTAAAATTCTGCTCTGTGAATAAAACGATTCATATTCGAACACTCTACAGTTGCTCACTTTAGATCATTTCATCTTGTTTCTTTCCGTTACAACTTCATGTTAATTCAATTAATAGGAATTTCGGGTTTGTTTATTTCTGTGAAAATAAGTGCAAATACTGTGTGATGTGTTACCAACTTAGTTTTGAATTCTTTTCTCATTCATAAGAAACTGTAAGTGATACCTTGGGATGGGGAATGCGGTTCGTTCCTTTGACTGGACCTAGGTAGGAACCCGCAGGGACCACATTATCTGGAAAGACTTTTGGTGGGAAAGTTGGCCATTATAGCCCCTCATTTCTTTTGTGGGGGGAGCGCTGGGGATGAACGGGAGGTCGCCGATCGTTTCTTTTCTTTCTGCTGGAAATTGCTAGAGTGCTTGAGCGAGGAATTGTGTCTGCTGAGAGGTCAGAATATGTCCAGACAAAGCAGAAGCTTTGCAAAGGTGAACCTATTGCATTTCATTGTATACAACCTTTTGTTAAATAGAGAAAGAGAAGATTCCAAGACGCGCTAAAATATGAAATCCGTGTGTGTTCGTCTAGACAACTGTGATAATTTTTGAGTGAGTTGAAAAGGTTTTGTCAGCAAAGGCTGATCAATATTGCTTTCAATTTTTTTTTTCAATCTTAATTTTAACATTTTTTTTCCTTATTTTTTTACTGATGTATGCATTGGAGATTTATGAAGTCTATTTTAACTGGACGTTATTTAATTTTCTTTAACATTGGAACCAAAATATCCTTAAAAATGAAATAAGGATATTTGCTGATAGCAAATTCACATAAAAGGCCTATTTTAGGTATTTTGCCTTTTTCATCATATAGGGGAAAGTGATCAGGAGATAAAAAAAATTAATTAATGTAATTTATTATTATTATCTCTATAACAGGCGAAATACTTGCATCATATACCTTTATTATACAATATAGCGTGCTCATACTTTGATTTACTCATATTTTTTGCAATACTCGTAACATTTCAAGAATGCAACAATAAATTAACTTTCCCCTTCACTCTTTTGATGACATCACTTAAAGTTGTACTTCACTTTTTTTTCATTGGAAATTTTAAAGACATTTTTTTTTTTTGTTTGTTTCTACCGTTTTTTTTTTTTTTTTTTTTTTTTTTGTAATGTGTTCATAATTTTGCTTAGATTTCGGATAATATTAAATGCAATTTGATATAATTTTTTTTATGCTGTGAACATTAGCTACTGATTTCATATTCTTTTAGATTGGGAAATAATGCGCACTAACGAAGGTGCTGCATAAAGATTTTCTGCCAAAATAAATAAAAACAGTAAGTGTAGCAAAACTCCTGCAAGGTTTTTAAAAAATAATTATATATATATATATATATATATATATATATATATATATATATATATTCAAATTTGGAAGCATTACAGTTAATATGTTTTATGAAAATTTTATCATCATTATTGAAACAGAAATAAAACTTATCCCTTTTGTTTAACTGTTTTTATAATGAGCAGCCTACTGACAACGTTTGAATTTCTTGTAAAAAATCAATAAAACTTCTATTCTCTAAAATGTATTTGAAATATGGCTCACTAATTGAAATATTCCATATGAGAAAAAGAAAAATTAATGAGAAGTTTAAATTTCATTCCAAGACAAATTAACGACCTCTGTTTACTTTCTAAGTGCCCCCGTCGAATCTTGCATCTTAACGCACACCTCATAAATCTTCTGTAACAAATCTGAAATGAATATTAATATTAACGTGTCATTTGGAAACGATTAAAAATCTCACATTTCAAAATAGACGGAAGAATAATGAAGAGAGCCAGAAAAGGCGAGTGAATGGATAAGTGAGTCTCCCTAACCTATCCACACGAACGCGCGCGCGGAAATGGCTTTTAAAAAGCCGCCAAAACAGCTTTATTACGCGCGCATAACTCTTTATTTATTGTTTTTTTTTATTTTTAAAAAACTATCATCGGCAGAAATGATAAACGGTGTGACGCCTTCGCTGATCAATTGATTTTTCACCTCCGCTATTAATTTTCGGCGCGGTATTTATTATCCCTTCTTTCTTTCTCCGCTGCTTTTTTGGTCCGCGCTAGTTCTGCTGTGCTGATCGTAAATAAAGCATACCACTTCAAAAGAATAAAAAGATAATAATAATATTCCGTGGGGAGGGATGGAAGGGAAAAAGCGAAAAAAAGATTGAGGGAAAAAATACTAATGCGGGATACGGGCGGGGAAAAGAAAAAAATCCCTTTTTATCTTGTAATTTATCTTAGCCAGCATTTGGTAATAAAATACGTGCCATACAGCATATAATTAGTGGATACATTTATCGCTACCATGCCGACAACAATCGTGATAAAAAAAGGGGGGTTGCGCGCGTAAGGGGTGTCCAAATTACAATGCACTTATTTCGTCATAATAATGACCCTATTCTGATGGAAACATATCTCTATCTGTCTTCACCACTGTGAATGATAAAATCCATCTGGTTTCTAAAATCATTAATCTTTTGCTCTGGTGGTGAAGGAGCGCGCAATCTCGTCTGCGTTCTATTTATTATGGCGGGAAAATGCACGCCCTCTTCACTCTCTTCTGGGGCTTTTTATATACTGGAATACACCATTCATGGGTGATCTCTCTCTCTCTCTCTCTCGGCCTCCCCTCATTCGAGTCTTTTAAAAAGCAGTATATTTTCATTTCTCTGCTAGTTTGATGAAGTCATGTTTAGAAGTGTGATCATGAGGTATCGTATTTTGTTTCTTTTGTTCGATCAATTAGTCTTATTACGTTATCTGCTTTATTTTTGATTTATTATCGGAGTTTTATTCAGATAATTAGTTCTACTCGATCAACCATAGATTTTTTAAATATGATAACACATTTGAATCTGTGCTAATTATCATTTTTTTTTGTATACATTTTCCAATGAATATCTTCTGAGTCTAAAATTGTTTTCATCAAGTATTTAGTCAACATATTAAAACATCAAGATATCGCATTTTTAATGAGTGTATTTATTATTTGAAAGTTATTTTTGTTATTTTATAATAAAATTAACTTATTTTATTATAAAATAATACAATTTATTATTTTTTATGCCATTTAAGTATATGTCGTTATTTTTTTTTAAAGTACTGGGTTTGAACTTATTGATAGCCTATGACTGTAAAAAAGAATTAATTTTCTTTAACTTATCGGTATTACTGATTTACTAATTAAGTATTAATAAATTTTAAAAAAAGGTAAAAGTTATTATACATTGCAATATTACATATTTAAAAAATGCCATTTGAATTTATATTGATTGTTGGGAAGATTAACGAATTTTTTCCCCTCGTTATGTAACATAAAAAAATCGCTCAAATTCCTCATTAATTTGTTAAATATATACATGTTATTATTATTATTAATTGTTTATAAATTATTCTTTAAATATCCGCTTCGTTTATCCTGAGGATAATGTATTTGTTTTCCTCTTTTTGCATTATAGCATAAAAGATCACTGAAATTTCTCAATATTTTGTTATGTTTTTTATCATTACTAATTGTTTATAAATTATTCGTTAAATGTCCGCTTCGTTTTTTTTTTTGGTGATAAAATTCATTTTCTTTCATTTCGCTTTTTGTTGCTTCTCAATATGGAAAGACAAACACATTCTCTGTCATTTGTTTTAATTGAGTTTTTTTTCTAATGACTCAATCATTACTTGTTTTTGTATTTAGAATTATATTAATATTCGTTTGTGACTAAAATACACTGCTTATGATAATTTTTTAGACAATTGCATACAATTTTTAAGACTTTAATAAAAGATGCTTACTCGTAATCGAATAAATTTCTTAATATTCAATTTACTTTTATTAGTTGCTTGTTTTCTAATATTCTATAACATTTTAGTAATATTCGTAGTATATTTCTTTTAGTTATTTGTTTAAGTGTAGCTTAATTATTTGTTTTCAATATGGTAAGCAATCGCTGGATGAAAACATTCGAGACATGATATTTAATTATGCTATTTTATTTTAATTATTGAAAAGTCTACTTCTGATTTAATACCATTGAAAATATAAGTCAATTTTTTATCATCCGCATAAAAATAGTAAGATTGTGTTTTTTTCTTTGTGATTTTTCACTTTGAAGATTTCGAAACTACATCGATATTCATATGCATTTTTCAATGCCATCCTAATCTAACGTTATGGCTTTTTAATGCTATTCAGCAAAACGTGTCTTCAAACCTCACTTTGTGATTGTCCCCTTGACACATACAGTTTTTACACGGGGTTATTTTACAAGGCAAATTGATGACTTAATGGTAGCGAATCGTGTAACGGGGGTTCGCCCCACCGCGGGCCGGGTCCGGCGTGTGCCTCCCTCTCATTGGTCAAAAACGCGATGTTATCGCATTTATGCTCTGATGGACGCGAGTGAGGGATGGACGTTTTATGATAATTTTTTGCCCTGGAATCTCACTTTTTGCCCCCAGGCACGCAGTCAAACAGGTGTGTACGTCACCGCGTCGAGTTACCTGTGACGCTTCTCCTGTGCAATCACAGTTAACAGTCGGACGTCCGAAGTGGACGGATACCCACAAGCAACTTCTTTCCAGACAATGCGGGTTCATTTGCGTTATTTTCTCCACCCGAGATGGATTAGCTGGAACATATTCTTATGTCTTTTAAAAGGGTGTAGTCTGATATCCAATTACTTACGCGACTTCTTTAACAATGGCTCAGCAAAATCGTGATTGGAATCATAATAATTTCATTACTCATTTTAAATGTTAATCGGGTTCGATTCCTTGAATCATTTCTAGCAGTGCTTGAAAATGAAAAAGACTGCCGATTTTATCCGTCTTTGTGTGACCGCCTTGTTGCTACATATTTACATGCATTAACCCGAATGTGGAAGCAGATGCGTCTAAGATGTTGAATAATTTTTCTGTTTCAGTCCCGAATGCTAGTAGGATATAGTAGTATATATCCATTATTAATGAAGTTTTCTTTATTTATTGCGGGTTTCTATATAGACGCGTTGTCTAGCTTTGATAAGATGATAGTCTTCTCTATTTTGTGAAGTAATGTTGTTATATATATTTTTTATATTATTCATATATTTTTAATGTCATTCATTAGTTTTTATTTTCTTCCATATGCATATTTTGTCCCTGCAAAATTATTAAAACCTAACAGTTTTGATAATTCTTCATTGACAAAAACTAGTTTGCTAAATTTGTTATGCTTATAGAATACAGAGCATTATAATCGAAATGTTCCAGAAGAAAAAAGTTTATAAATTTCATGGATATTTTTTTTTTCATTTCCGATTTTTTAAATGATGCATATGCATTGAAAAATGTATCTCTAATCAGATACATAATCCATGATGCCTATTTATGTAGTTCATGAATCGTGTATAAATATGATTTAACTATGAGTAATTTTGTCAAATTATTTAAAAGAAAGGAGTCACTCTTTCAAGACTTGGGTTATGAAAATAGAATATTGAAAACATATCACACTAAAGGGCTGGAGAGCAAAAATATATTTATCAGATGTTCCACTTTATATTGTATTATGATTGCGTAATCAATTTCACCCGCTGTATTTTTTTTTTCACTTTTCAAATAGAACATTTTACATTTTTTCACATAATATTAGAATTGTAAATGACTACCTTGGCTATTTATCGAAACCATTTCGGCTTATAGTGAATTATGTTGATTTAGTAACAATAGACGGGAGTGTGTTTTTTCTTATGGAAACAAAGATTTCAGAACATGACTTTGATTGGAAAGTTCCAAATATCATTCAGAATCGCTTAAAGTTCTAGAAAACTATACATCTTGGGCTGTCAGTCTTCAAAGTTGCATTTGGTTATTTAGGTATCCAAATTATTATTATATCTGTGTGCGTGTTTTCATATTTGAAAACACACGTTTAGTCAATTCAGAGATAGTGTTTATAAATAGCTGTGAATTTCAATTTAAAAAAAGAGTTAATCATGTTTGAGTCACTCTGCCTGTAAAGAAAACTGAAAGCATGCAGTGCTAAAATATTGCTCTTAATCTGCATCTGTCTTATAAATCCGTGATCTTCACTGTTATTCTTCCGCTATCTTCGAGACATATCGTCCATTACTCGCCAAAACAAATAGCGACGAATTTGCGATTTTTCAATCCATCCACTTCATCTCTTGGAGAAGATTTACAAAGGATGATCTTTCACGGGAGCAAAGAAGGAGTGATGGAGGAGTGTCTCACCCCTCCCTCCGCAAACTTTCCATTATTTCTGTGAGGATTACTCCCGTCTTTTTAATGCCTCATAAAAATGACGATTAATGTCGGAAGGATGTCGCGCGGAAACCGTAACCTGTATCGTAAATTTCTGGAGTTCGCTTGCCTTTTTCGCCACCTGTCCCCCGTCTTTATCCTCAAAATCAACAACTCGAGAAACTCCATTTGGGATAAACTTGTATCTGCCCGAAGAGAGCGAGAGACTTTTGTTTTCTTTATTAGAATTATTTTTTTTTCTTCCCTTCCTTCCAAGGGGTGCAAAATATTTGGGACCTTTTCATTTGCACTTTTTTTTTATCTTCCTCTCAGTGCTTTGGTTTATTGATGAGATTTTCAACGCCCTTCTCTTACTCATCCTGTCTTAGCCTTTGGCTCGGAATTATGTTGTAAGTAACCATGTCTATTTTTAAAAGATCTTCTCTCTCTCGTTTTCTCTTTCTCGCATGAACGCTAAGTTGGTGCTGTTGCTGCTGCCGGTGTAGTAGCTTGCTGTTAGATTAACGTGTGAGAAATGCGGTTTTTAAATATCTTCAGCCCTTTTTATGTGCTGCGGCTTTGTGAAAATGTTGAAACTTAGATTTGGATGGGAACATTTATTTCACGACTGGAAAGGTTTATTGAGAACATTACTGTGCTTGCCAGTTTGCGCAGTCTGATATTTTTGTTGTAATCATTAATATATTGTACCTTTTTTTTTAAAGAAAATTTTCACCTCAATATGCGTATAATTTGTCTTTAAATTATAAACACTATTTCTATTTGAAGAAATGCATTATAATAAAATATAATTTCCTTCACCTTATTTGATTTTATAGGAAATCTTTAACATTTTACCTTGTTTACATAAATTCTCGAATGATATATTTTTCTACTTGATTCTCATTTAAAGTGCATGAGTATTTGATATATAAGCTGAGAACTTTTTTTGTCTTATACTTTATTTTAATATTTATGTCTACAAGAGATAAAAATGACTTTTCAGGCGCTTTAGCGCATTAAGTTGCAATGAAATTATTATTTTTGGTGCTATTTGTAACTGAAAATGGTTAAAATTTGTTAATGTTAGTAGTGCTTGTAAACATAACTAATGGAGGAAAATAATAAATGACAAAAATTAGCTTAAATATATACCGTACAACAGTTTAAAAATACAATTTCAACAATTGTTAATGTTTTTTCTGGAATCAATTTGGTTGTCGTTGTGTCTTAGTAATATATTTCTAACAATAAATAAATTCATTTTTGCACATTAATTATTTGAAATTTTTATGATTATTCCAAATTATCATTTGTATTTGAAAGGAATTATTCAACATTTGTGAAACACCCCCACCCTTTTCCCCTTTGTCTACAAAAAATATCTTTTAAAATATTTATTTTCTGTGTATCAGTTTTGGTCACTTTTTATACAATACTAAAAGCATAGCTCATTCGATTTTTCACTAAGGTATTCTATAATAATTATTCTAGAATTCTATATTGTATAAATATGCAGATTAATATGTTAATCTGGAAATGTATAGCATTATAGTGAGAATGAAGGCATTATTTCATTTTCGGAAATGTAATATAATTGTATAGTTAAACATTTGCTCATAAAATATTAAAAATATATTTATAATGATAAAACTGTACAAAATTGGTTGCTTTGAACTTCCTATTTTATATAAAGGAATAGATATAATATCTCCGCCTGAAGTTTGTTATTCTATGAATAAGCTTTTGTATGCTTGTTCTCTTTCTGTATACCACACTTATAAACTAGATTCTGCAAGGATGATGTTTCATAATCAAAATGAATTGCTTGGTAGTCATAAATTTCTCCCATTATATAAAAATATTAAAGACAGATGATTTTGCTGAAGCATTCAAATACGAAACTGAGAGAGATAGGAATTGCATGTTTGAATTAATTTCGTAGATTAAATTTTCTTTGCAGTCGTAATATTCAATTTTCATTCGAGAATTGACGCTTATTTGTCAATATTAGATCTGTTATCCATCCCGTCTGTAACATCTGGGCCAGGTGGTACATTCTCTGGCTAGGCCAACGATACCACTCGTATTGAGAAGGCCTCCCTGCCGCTGCTTTTATTCGAGGTATAACTACCCTACCTAACTTCCTTTTACCCTGACTTCTACTTTTGTTACGTTCACCCCCTCCTACACTTTTTTTTTCTCGATTCTTCCTTCAGGGTGAGCAAACCTATGCAAATTACCGCCATTCAGAGCTCAGCGGGGTTCCGATTTTTAGGCGCAGGAGGTTATAGAATGGCAACTGCCTTTCAAAAGAACTCGGCCATTTTGCGGCCCGACTCTGGACCCTTGTTAACAACGATGAGGGTTCAGGGTTTCTGTGTGGTATTCGTTTTTCTGCGTCAATGAACGCCTTTTACATTTCCACTGATTGCGCATTTAAAAGGCTTGTTGTTAAAATCGGGAGAGATTTTTTAAAAGGCGATATCTGTATCATTTTTGCCCACCCCAGAATTTTAATTTCCTCACCATGTTAATTTGTGTTTTGCAATAATCATTGCTATTTATTAAACTTATTTTCCATTACATCTGTGGCTTTACAATTATAGGAATTTTCATTCACTCTAGAATAAGAATGCATAAGAACGCAGTATATTTTTTGCTATATATCTTTACTGTTTTCTTCTTTCATGAATATCTAATTCATTTATGAGCATTATGTACAATAATGTTTGAGGATTCTTTATTACTGAAAATGAATAGAATCTAGACTTTAATCTTTTAATTGCTGTTTCTTTTCTATTAAAAAAATCCTTATTTTAATACCCTTATTTAATTTTTGCCAGTATTGAAGTTTTATATTTCAAGGGCTTCTTGATTTTATTAAGAAATTTAATTAAAACAAAGAAAGTAAAATTGGTAATAATAAAAACTAAATACCTTCCAAAAACTGAAAGGATTTTTAAAATACTTTTAAGACTAATGATATCAAAATAAAATAAAAAAATTTGTAATTACTTTAAAAGTTTGTACATTTTTATCTTCTGTCTTTGAATATTCTTATTCGTTTTAGTGTGATGAAATATTTACTTATTTTTATGATATATTTCCGATATTTTGTTTGAAAATCCAAAAGAAATTTGAAATAAATAGTTAAATATTTATTATTACTATTTTTTCATTCTTAGACTTTTAAATTTGTGGGCCTTTAAATAGTTAATTGGTAGGAATGAGTTTGAAAATGAATATTAATAATTTCTTAATATGTTTGTGGAATATTTTCTTGATTAAAACCTTTATGTAAGACAATTAAAATATATCAATATATAACTTCTGATAAATTAATATAACATAGATTATAAATACGGTGTATTACTTTTCTCTTAAGTCTGAAAAAAATGCTCAACATAGCAACATTGACAATTCTTTTTCTTGATTCATTCGCAATGAAATGTTGCTTTCTAAATCCTTTTGAAATCTCATAATTCTATTGCTAATCCGAATGCTAGCATGGGAAATTCGAGGCGTGAGATCTTGTTTGCCCTACCACCCACCACGCTTGCTGTCCTTTTGGACAGTTCAACCCAGTCTTTCACAATAACCTTTTGTGCTGTGTATGGGATGGAAACTCTGCGTAGGACAACGGATTTCAAAGCTTGACTCCTCCTATTGTATTGTCATGTGTCGTCCTTCTCCAATTCTCATTGATCAACGCGCTTTTATCCTCTCCCTAAACTTCACCCCTGTTATTTTCTCATTGATAATTCATTCCCACAGCAGTGAGGATGTCTACCATCTTTTGTCCCCACCGTCGACACGAGAAATAGTTCGTTCATATTTTCGTGGAATTCCTTTTAGATACAGTTTCATCTTAAAGGAAAATGATAATTCTGCCTTCTGATTATATGTTAGACTCTTCACTTTTCTTTTATAACTTTGATGGTCCAAACATGTATTCATCCTCTCTCAGTCCAAGTTAATCTCAGCTTTTAAAAGCTGTATTTTCGTTGTGTGTGTAATATAATGATAATTTAAACTCATTAATTCCCAAGGTTTTGTCTTAATTTAGCACATAGTTACCTTCCTTCTAAAATATTATTTCCTGATCCATTCCACTTTTCCTATTTAATAAATCAAATGAAGCATTATAAACATAATGCGTCATTGAGTCCACGTGCCCAGTGGATGGATAATAATTCATTTATCTAACTAGATTCTTTTTAAAGAATCCTCCGTTTCCCTTGTCAATATATCAACACAAAGTTAATGCTTATGAGAATTCCTCTCGGAAATATGCACGTGTGTGATTTATGAGAATATCATAGTATATAAGACCAGAGATAAATGTTTCGTCCCTTTTTTAAACCCTTTTTACATCTTTGGATTTTTCTTCTGCTCGTTGCGCTGCGCTGCTGGAATAAAACAAAATTAAAAAATACATGCGTTTTCTCCATGATTTTCGAGCCACGATTCTACAAACTTACTTTCAATTGAAAGATTGATATGAATTACGTTACATATTGCATTACATATCTATATTATTATAAAAATTACAATTACTTTGAATATACTTCAAAAACTTTACTATGCCTGTTTAATTGATATTGTTTATAAAACAATAATACAAATGCCTTTTTGGATCTTGCTTGTTATATTGTTTATTGCACTGGTTTATCTGTCTTTTCTTTTTAAAATTTTCAAAATCCATTTACTTCCAAATTTGAGTATTTCGTTACTTAAATCCATGAAAGAATTATGCGGTATTAGAAAAATTTAATAAATGAGAAATAATGATACGCATTCACAACAATATTTTAGTTTCATTTAGAAATTATGTTCTTTCACTCTCACAATACGAAACTTCTATTACTACATATTTGTTACAGCAATTTAGTGTCATATGGTATAACATAAAAATGAAATGAAATTTCAGCTGAAAGAACTATTCTGAATACCTTTGATTTTATTACTGATGCTACTAAAGTGTATATTTTATGTCATTGGATAATTTGGATTTTAGGATTTGTTAAATGCCTCTTATATGATAAGTTTCCGATTGAATATATCAAGTTTAGTTTTGATAATTGTTTTTTGGTTTATTCGTATAATCCAAAAATGAATTTTGAAATTTTTTTTTGCTGGCACTAGTGTATAAACTAACGGGGGTGGTTCTCCGTCATGGTTTGTCTACGGGTGAGCGAATCATGCAAGACCAGCCTTTAAGCGATATTCGAAGCAGGAAAAATAATAAATAAATACCAAATGCAAAACGGGGGTTGAGAAACAAACGATTGGAAAGAAAGGGGAAAGAAAAAAATTTGTGTATGTCGAAATCTCGAGGGTATTTCCCCGATATTGAGGTTGGGTTGAGGCATAAAAAAAAAGGATTGAGGAAGAAAAAAAATACATGACGAATACCGATCCCCATGCGATGCGATCATGCGACCGAATTTCACGGTATAGGCCACGCTCCGTTGCCGGCTCACCCTCTCCGCATCCCTTTTGCTCCACCCGCATCCCGAAAGATTCTCTTTCGGCAGAGATGAGGCGCAATTTCTCGCAACGACGCACATGCAAAACAGCCCCGACCCTTTCCTTATGAGAGAGAATCCCGCATTCAAGAAGAGACTCAATGATAGCGGCGGACCCCCTTTCTTGCTCTATGGGATATGTAATGTGAACGGACGCTTATGAGGCTCAGGATTCTTTCAAACTGCTTTCTCGCCCCCCACCTCCCGCTTCTCTCGTGCCCTGAGTTGTGCCTTTTTATTCTATTTCATTATTTTTTTTTCCTTCTATGTCTTAAGCAGTCTATGAAATTCACTAGCCCTCCCCCTTTGCCCCGAAGTCTTTGTCTCTGCTCGGAAAACAAACGGAATGTGAGATTCTGCAGGAGGGGGTTGAGGGGATGGGAGCGATAACACTGAATGTATTTATGCCCATTCCGCACTGTTTGGTTTCGGGTCGTCGGCAACGATGTTTTGCATTCTGGATTCGGTTGGGAGATTTGGGAGTTGGGGAGAGGGGACTGGGTTGTCTGTGATGCCTTCCGGTTGCGGAGGATGATGATGCTCTCTTCAGAGATTGCGCAGAAATTTTCATGCTAGCATTCTTATTCAATCTTGTTACTTTGTATTTACATTATTTGGCAGTTTTACTCAGCTTCATTAGCTAGAAAATCTTTATAAATCTTTAATTGCTAATTAACAGAATGGTTCTCGGAGATAGACCAGATACTAAATGACTGCATTTAATAATGTGCCTTATCATGAAGAGATTGGTATTGAACATCAATATTATTTGTATATTGGTATTAAAAGAGAGGCATGTATAATTTTTCATCTATTTAAAAGTGTACTTTTTTATATTTGGATATACAACGAATGCTTTTTATTAAATTTCGAAAATAAATTACAAATGGATTTATAATAATTGTGAACAAACTTTTATTTATATTCAATTTTTGCTATTATATAGCATTATTAATTGTTCAGTAATTTAACGTGCGGAATTTTGTGTTGACATCTTTCACATTTATATTGCAGTTACTTCCAGATTATAACATTTTAAAAGTCGATGTTTTCATAATAGTTTTTCCAATTAAATAATACACTTTTAACCCCCCCACACACACACCTTAAATAAAAAAGGCTGACTTAGTTTATTATAATATAATTAACATAAAAGTAATTTAGAAGCATTTTGTAATTTTCTTATTTAAGATGCACTTAAAATTAATCAGTTGAATTGAATTAGTGACATGTAAGTATTATTTTTGGTGTACACGAAAGACTTTATAATTATTATATAAATATTCTGTATTAAACAATTTATTAAATTTCTCTGAAGGAAATAGAATTTGTTTTAGATGGAGTTTTATAGCCTACTTTCTTTTCATAGTTTTAATTCAAATAATATGACGAATTAATTAATGTCTAAAGCGAAGAAAAAGAAACCAAAATATGTCTGCCTGAAAAAGTAATAAATTGATGTGAATAATTGATGCTTTCTTAATAACTTGAGGTGAAGCGTCTTTTTTTTTTCTCTACATAGTATTTTTAATTTTTTTTAAGAATCAAATCTTTTATAATAAACAGATTCAATCTATTTCGATGGGAGATAATTACCTTCACGCTGTTGGGTATTACGCAAGCTTCTATTCAAAAGATATGTTGTTAGAATTGAGCTCTTTGTAGTTTATTTTAAATATTAAATGCGTTGTGTGAATAAAATGGTTGGCTTGGAACTCTTAATTTCATCGTTCATCCCCCCCCATCTTTTATTTTTCTTTTCTCGTCTGTTAAATTAATCTTCCCAAAGCAGTTTTTCCGATACAACGGTGGTTTATTTAGAATAATTGGTGTTCATAACGCAATCGCATTTACAGTTAGCAGCCGAAATCTTTTATGACAGGTATTTAACCTGGAAATTTTCTTTCGAAGAGTCTGCAAAATTATTCGTTTCTTTCTTTATTTTCCCCCTCTTCCATTTTCTTCCTTTTGTCTCTCGAGTGTATGATTTTTGGCTGTATAGAACAAATTACCTTTTTCGTTCTGGGAGAAGTTTTTACCCATTACTCGGAAATATTGGGAAGTAGAGAGAATAATTCGCTTCTTTAATCTATTTCGAAATTCAGTGCAGTAGTTCTAAACCGAATCATATTATTCTCTGCCAGTTTTGATTCGGCAAATGTAAAATTATATATTAAAGTGAATCAAAAATGGCGGCCGGGGGGAGGGGTTCGGAGAGGAATTGAACGGCAAAAATGGGATGAGGGTTTGAACCGGGGAAGATAATAAATAAATACGCTTATAATTCATTTTAGACAGCCGAAAATGTTTCTTCCATTCTGTTCTCGGCGTCTCTTCACGAGAAATTTTCGGTAAAGGAGTGTAATTCCAACCCGTTTCGTTTAAACCGGAATGGGAAAGAAATTTTCGGCAAAGTAACGGAACACGAAAACATTTCCGGATGATTCTCTTCGTTATATTCTGTTTCTTCTTCTGTCTCTTTCTTTCTTCTTCTCTTTATTTATCTTTTTCCTTTGTTTTCTCCATTATATATACTTTTTTTTTTTGCTTCCGCAGCAGCTTCCTTTTATTTCTCCCAGTTGAACGTCAGTAATTTAATAACAGGAGTCACGTGATCTTTTCCCGGTACGCCAAAGGTAGGAAAACCCCCCGCCGTTCTTATACCTACTTTAAAAACAGAGAAAAGCCCCTTGCAAAACTTATATCTTCTCTCCTTTTTTTTCATCCTCCCATCCTCCTCTTACTTTCCTCCCGTTTTCTCTCCTCTAACAATCCCGTTCTGCTCCTTTTTCTTCTGGGATTCATCAGTGGGGGTTTCTCCTAATCGCATTCCATCCCAAGGAAAGGGTGGGGTGGCGAGGGGGCAAGGGAAAAAAATAGAAGGAAAAACGCACACGCTTCGGCACTTTTCGTCTAAAGCGAAATTTCGGATTAAATCTCTTTCGTCCGAAGAATTGCTAGTGGCCTCAGCCACAAAAATAAGATCCTTCTAGTAAGGAAAGCGCAGAATCTTGAGGTAGGAGGTGTAGTTGAGAGAAGGAGGGGGTGTTCTACTGTTTGAGGAATGTCTAAATGCACGCCTGTCTTACTTGCCTAGTTGAAGGGATGGAAAAGAAATGTGGTAAATAACGCAATCAAGGATTTTCTCTGGGATCTGCTCACTGCTAGGTAGAGTGTGTGTGAAGTTTACCATTTCGTTGATGCACAGGCTCGACGAATTTAATGAAGCTTCTTCCGAGACCGCGAAATCCCCCAGAATTAGATAAAAACACCGAGAGCAGGGTTTTCATAATCCGTTATCTGCTGTTTGAAACGTCTTACGTTTTTGGTATAGATGCAATATCGGAAAGGTGGGTGCTTTCTGGGTTGGGAAGAAACGCTACGTTATCCGTAATTCATCCATTCTCTCTTTCCATTCCTTATCATCTTACTCACTTCTTTTATGCTTTAAAAGATTCCATGGAAACTTGCGAAAGTTCAGCGAAAAATAAAAATAAAAAAAAGACAATATTTTTCAATATTTGAATCTGTTTAATCGCATGTATAAATTTTTGTCTTAATTAGAGAAACATAGTTTTACAAAAGTTTGATCTCGAAGCAATAACAATGCTTGTTGTACAAAGCGATTGATTTCAAATTCAAAAATATGTTCTTAATTATTATTAGTTATTGACATAGCCCTAAGACGATATTTTAGTTAAATATCTATCACACGCTAAAATAAGAAAATTTTAAAACTATTTTTAACAAAAATGATAGAACACTTTCAATGTGCTTCTTTCTGTTATGGCGAATATATTAATTGATTGATCTTTCGATTATTTATATAAGCTTAAGTACATATATTCTTATCTTTCCAGTAATGTTGATTATTTGTGATTATAGACGTTGATTATTTTTTATGCACAAAAAAGCAAACAAAACCCGATTGAAATTATAATTTATTTTGCTTTACTTTTTCTCTGAATCATGCCGTTTTTTAACAAATTTTTAAAATATTATTATTTTCTTTTTTGTAGGTGAGATTATATTCTATTATGATTTTCAAATTCCTGCTTCGCATGTGGAAAGGTATCGTTCCCGCTATTTTGATATTTTAGCATCAAATCGTCGTTCTATTTGTTAATTAAAATTGGAATATATTCAGAATTTTTTACTACTTTAAACCATAAATTCTGTCGTATAATGCATTATTTTTTCGCTTAATTAAATTATCTCATGGCATTAATTTCTGTATCTTACATAAGATATTTGTTTTCTACCTATCGTTTCAATTATATGCTACTTATTCGGAACTATTTATATAAGCCACGCACTATTTAAGTTCCCTCACCTACAAAAAATTATTTTTCAAAAAAAGGTCAATTTTTTTTTGTCCAGTAGCGATTCTCACAAGGTAAACCAAATTGAGAGAACAAAAACATTCTAATTGCCGTCGAGCTCATCCCCGTCGGAAACGTGAGTGAATTCGCAAAATTTTAACCGTCCAATCATTATCGTTGGTTAGCAGAAAACGATTGAAAAGGCACCGGTTATTATCATCACTCAAAATCCAATTCCGGTGAACGTGATGATAGAACGTAATGTTGCCGGCTCTCTGGCCTGTTTTGTTACAAGTTGCGAAATGTATCTCTCCTTTCTGAGAATGGTTGCTTTTAAATGGGATATGATTGCTCTCTCTCTCTCTCTCTCTCTCTCTTTCGTTTCTTTCCCAGCAAGATTTCCTTAAGCTTGCTTTATTCCATATACGGATATTTAAATACTGAGTTCTGTAAGAATTTGAAAGGGAAAATTCAATCACGTGAGGTTAAAAAAAATTCTAGGGTTCAATTAGGTATGTCTTAGTTTTTAAAATTGAATACATTATATTTTAACAGTTTTCAGGGAGGAAAACACTGCTGATGAATGGGAGATAGAATTCCCCTTGCTAAAATCCAGGCATTCAAAATATTTTAATACTAGTTAAAATAAAACAGTTTTGTAATATTTTTAATATTTGCTCAGTCCTATATATATATACAAGTGACAGCTCAAGATTTTTTTTTACTGTTTTTTAATAATGCTTTAGCTAATAAGGAAAAAAAAAAACGTTAGTTTAAAACTTACATCTTAATTGTCAATTTCACTTTTCTAACTATTGTAAAATTGAATTTCTTTGAGAATTTGTCTTTTTAATCGAATGGGCATTAGACCTTATTTATTTCTAAAGATTCAATGTCAATTCTCCGTATATTTTTACTCTGTATCTGAACTACTTTCTTTTGCTGCTTATATACACATTGATATATTTTACATAGATATGAGTAATTATTTTATCTGTTCATTTCTTTCGGTAATTTTCTCTATTTTATGCGTTTATAAATTTCTTAAATAGTTAAATGAAATGTCATAGCATTCAAAGATTGTATTAATATTTTCATTTACAATATGCAGTTTTAATAATTTATTTGTATAATATATTGAAAATTAATATTTTAAAAATCGATTGTCTTTTATTAAAATTAACAGTATAAGCACATTATGTAGCTTTGCATAAATATTACTTTGACTGGGGAGTAAATTATCACTACCCATTGTTCAGAATTAAATTCTTTAAATACTATTTCTTACGAATTCAGGTCATTTCTGCATATGTTTTTCCTAATTTTGACTTTTAAGTTATTTCAAACTGCAATTGTATGTATGTATTCGTTGAAAACTCCGAACCAAATTTTGTCTTTTTATTGTCATTCTAAGATATCTTGTAGGTAGTCAGTGAAAGTTTTACTACGGTAATTTTAGTATATTAATAATCAGAACGGGAGCCACTCATGATTCCAACAACTAGACAACAACTTTACCTTCATTAGTTATTATACACCTATCTCACATCATTCAACGTGTCTTGAAACATTTTTGACACTTATTTTATGTTAGTCAGCTGTGATACCATTATTGTTCGTTGGCAATTTTTCTAATCGAGGCCTGCTTTCGGGGTTTCTGAATGTCTTACCTACTCATTCAGCTGTCGAATCTATAGCACGGAATGACTCAGGGAAAAGGTAAGCCGATTTCGGGGAGGGACGCAACTGCTGTTAGAAATGTTCGTTCACCCCCACAGAACACGAAAAGGAAAAAATAATAATAAAAAAAAAGTCTGGCAAACACATCCACCTCGCCATTTTTGCAGGTGGAAAAACTTGATTGACAGCTTGGGATCGCAATTGCTGATGGCCTTCCAACAACTCGACCCAGCTCCGTCGTAATTTTCATAGTCTTAATGCTACAGAATGGGGGGAGGGGGGACTCTTTCGCCAACCCTGGAGCCGTAGCATCTAACGATACCAATGTAAATGCGGTAGGCCCAGTGGCTTTAGGCGCCAAAAAGGTGGGCTCGCCGTTGCCCGCTTAATTACAATGTATTAGAAGAAGCTCCGAACGATAGGTTAATAAACAAAGACACAAAGGAAAAAAGAGCGCCAAATTAAACGTGGCAGTATCTATAGTTGTTGTGCGCCGTTGTTGATTTTACTTTATTTTATTTCATCCGAAAGGCGAGGCACGGAAGCTGATTAGTGATTTTTATCGTGATTTAGGAACTTTTTTGAAGACGTGTCAAGCATCACAGCCGTTGATTGATGAATGGTAGGGTACTTACATCGAAAAGTCATCGGTGGGAATGAGCTTTGATCCTTTCCGGTGCGAAATTAGTAGCGTGAATTAGGTTGTCGATGCCGTTCCGGTGTGGTGGGCACAGGTCCCATAATAAAGAGCACACGGGTCATAAGGGATTTAATGAATTGAATTACCTTGAGAAAAATGTGATGGCACTTTGTCGAGTGTAAAGAGTTGCTCGAGCTACGGTTACGTTGAAAGCTAGCTACATGACGAAGTCGGAGGGCAAAAATAGAAAAGTGATGGTTTTTCAAAAATATTACATCACGATTTCAGTAATTTTTTTAAAATTAAGATTTCATTGATAAAATTTCTTATTCCTTTTAATAAATGTAAATGTCCCAGAACTGAATATATGTTTTGACGGAGATCGTGTATCTCGAGTAAAAGAATGTTTAACGAATAGATTTGGTGTCGTTATACATGGATTGCTTTTATACTATTATGATATAATTTTCTTAAATCGGTGCATGCCATGTTGATTAAAATATTTTTTGAATGCATATATTTAGCGTATTTATGTAATCATAACTCGTCTAATCGCTTATTTATTTGCCATTATACGCTTGAATAACTCTGTTTTTATTTTTTTTTATCTTTGAGTCATATTTATGCTTTATGCTTTATTACACAAAATTGAATGGACTAATATATCTATAATAAGTAAATAACGAGTTTATCAGCTTTTAAGTACTAAATAGTTTATTACAGTAGTTACAGAATATTTATTTGGTTTCTTTGATAACGAAATGTAGATTTTTCCTGCTAAAAGACTTTTAGATCAATTAAAATAATCTGAATCGTAATAGGAAATAATATATTGACGCTATTGGAGATCACTTGTATAAAAACTGATATTTAGGACCTGCATTTTTTTTAATGTCTTCCCTTCAAAACTTGATTTTGAAATAACATTTTTCTTTGTTTTGCGTTGCATAAAGGGCATTCCTTCATGTCTTACTTCCCTTTATCTTTTTTTTTATATGCTTTTATGCTGTTCTTTCCACCTCGACCTTTATTTGTTAAAATTTTGTTTTGTTTTTCAATAATAGTTAATAATACTCTTTATTGGAAACAGTCAGCTTAAATTTTAAAGCATTACCAAGTTAAATTTAAATATTTATGATTGTTTGGAAACTTGTTCGCATATATTAATATTAAGTCATATTAAAAGTAGCAGATCATTTAGAACTTTGTTTTTTCTCATCGATTTATTAAAGATTTTCTCTTCAGTTATCGAATTAATTCGTTTACCATGTTGTAAAAAATTTTCATAAAACCATTCCATAAAAATTCCATCCGAAATTTCATAAAATCCATAAAATTCCATTAAAAACACTTACTCAGATATATCTATGCATGGTATAAAAGTAGTACTGAATAGTTCCCTGAAAACACCTGTATGTTTGAACCACAAAAACTCGAAAAAGTAATTCATATTGGAGATATTTATATCATTTTCTAGAGCATTTATTGGGGAACGTTTACATTGAAGTCACATCAATTTAAAAATAAAAATAAAAAAAGTAATTTTATAATCGCGATTTTAACTTTGCACTGATCCGCGCATTCTCTAAAACATTAAACTGCGCTTGTGCAAATAGCAAGAGTTGTGGTATGCATATGCGGCACATTTCTTAGTTTACGTCTGATTTTAAACAGATTCAAAACTTATTATGCCCAAAAGAAGGAAATACAACCTTGGCAGAAAAAAACTGTCAAATAGCGAATATCAGAGAAATAATGTCCACACTTAGGGAATGAGAGTCTTTTGATAAGCGAAATAGCCGTCTTTCTTTTTAATCACATTGCAACTGAATTGCGAAGACAATGAGTCTCCTGAAGAGCGAAATGATCGTCAGTGTTTTGTCTACGGACATACATTTTTACCTTTTTAACATTCTAAATATTTCTGAGTGTGTACTGTAAAAAAATTGTTTTGTAGCCATATTTGATAATTTCTAAATATATTTTTATATTTGTTTGATATTGCGTAACATGCCCATGTCATATCGAGTGGGGGCTAGATTTAAGTTTAAAGTAAAATTTTCTTCTTCTTCTTATATAATATAAAATTGAAATTTTGAGTTTGTTTCACTTAAAATTCTCATTCTGTTGAAATCGAACAGATGGATGTTTGATAAATTTTTTTCTATCATTTGTGGCATATTTGATTAAATAATATGAAAAGCATTGCCATGGGAAAATTAATGAAAGGCTTGATAACCTATAATGAAACAAACTTTCTATTAATGATAGTCATAAAGCTAGCAAAGCTCATCGAACATCCAACTCGTTTCCGTTTCGCGACCTCTTCACTTTCCTTTTCTTTGAATCAACATTTTCTTTTTATCACAAATCGTTTAGCGGGCATAAAAGAAGGAAGAGCCAAGTAAGTAGGATAATAATAATGATGAGAAACGGTAGCTTGATGACGCGCTTGTGATGGGTAACTGTCCGCTGCCCGCGCCGCCGTTAAAGAAACAATTACCCTTGCCAAGAACGGATCGCATCATTTTTCAATCGAGGAGTCCACTTAAAACACCGCCTTTCAACCTCCGGTGCACTCAACAGTGTCTTCGCCTTACCCTAATAAATGCCTACATCAATCTGCATGCTATAAATCCTATCTCTCTGCACGGCGCACGCGCAATCCTGATACGGCCCGGGGAATTGTTTATATGTTAGATCTAAACACGACCGACGATAAAAGGAGGAGAGAAAAAAATGATCTAATCGCTGCCGCGAACTCTGACCCCCTGTTGGGCCTCTGAGCAGAGAGTGTGGCCTGGTCCAAACATGAGTGACCCTGTGGGGCCATGTGATTGCGCCGTGGGCCTTGGATCTTTTTATGTTAATTTGAGATTTCGTTGGTAGAAAAAAACGGGTCGTGTTTTAAGCTTTTCTTTGTTTATTGATATTCAAAAATTGGTATTTTATTGGATTTTGGTTGCGTTATATTAAAATTCGTCTGTGAATTTTTTTTTGATAAGTCTAACAGTAAGTCAACAAAAAATTGATTATTTTGATGTAGACCATTTTTTTTTTTAAAAGTTTTACATGAATGTTGATTCGATAGTTAAAAAAATGTTTTCCTTTTTTTAACTAATACTGCACTTTCAAATTTAACCGTTTTATTAGTTAAATAATAAGGTATATATTTCTAAAACTAAATAAAATTCTAAACTAATAAATTCTAAACTAATAAATATTGCTATTCAAAAATTGGTATTTTATTGGATTTTGGTTGCGTTATATTAAAATTCGTCTGTGAATATTTTTTTTTTGATAAGTCTACCAGTAAGTCATCGAAAAATTAATTATTTTGATGCAGACCTTTTTTTTTAAATTCTTTTTTTAGTTTTTTTACATGAATGTTGATTCGATAGAGGAAATTTTTTCCCCATGCTAACTAATACTGCACTTTCAAAGATAACCGTATTAGTAGTTAAATAATTAGGCATTTATTTCTAAAACTAAATAAAATTCTAAACTAATAAATTTTTTAGCCAATTTCTAAATTTTAGAATTATACTGCAGAATTTCTTAGACCATTTGATTTTTTTAAAAAATAAAATGCTTTGGTTCTATTATATTTGTAAGATACAGAAATCTGATTTCACCGTTGAATGTCTTTCGCTTCCCAAAGAAAAGAATGATAATAATATAAAAGTTGGTTTAAATAAATTTCGTTTACTAATTTTATATGTTTGAGTGTTTTTTTAAATTTTTGAATAGTTTTTTTTTTAATATGAAAGAGGGGAAAATATTAAGAAAGTATTTTATCCTTAATTTTAAGTTTAACATGAAAACTTTCCCCCTCTGCCTCCTTTCATTTAGGTTGGTTTCACAAATACTTTTTGGTGTTTTCCTTGCTGGATATTGTAATTAAATAGTAAATATACAATTTTATTAATTAAAAATCTGCAAGCTTGTATATTAAATTACTATCGCACATATTCAATTTTTAACTATAATTTTTTTTAAAGTGCAAAGCATATTCTTATTATATTTATTCTAGAGCTAGGCAACATAAAATAATAATCAATAAAAAAAAAACCTTGAAATTAAACGTGAATTGCCCAGTGCCGATATTTTTTGTGAAAAATTTGTTAGCGGTTATATCACTGAAATTCAGTCGACTGAAAAATAGCCTTCTAATTTAATTCTCCCTATCAAGTCATTTCTTTCATCGACAGTTGGGGAAAAAAATCCTCACATCCTATCTGATTATTTGAATTATCGTTCGTTGATCCGGGTGCCGATAGATGCCCTTACCAAGGGGTTACGCACACACCAGATACAAAGTATAGAAAAGAACTAGCTTGTCTATCTTCGGCGCAGCATGAGAAACTTCCATTTTATATCTTGTCCGAGGAGCAGAGGTGTTTAAAATTGATATTGCCGAGAGATGCGTTGACGTTTACTGTTTGTTTGTTGATTTTTGAAAGAATAACGTCTTCGGGGATGGGGGGATCGGGGACGTCGGGTTTTTGAGATAGCTATGACGTGTCGATTTACAACCAAGTGTGCAGTTTGTCTTATTGATGACGAGAGGCGTTAAGGGAAACTTGAATGTTTTAGTATGGCTGACTTGTTTACTGACATGTTTGGAAAATTAGTTTTGACAAGAATATTACAGTTAAAGAAGGCTTGAAACTTCTTAAAATAGTTAGTAACAACCGATAACGACTTGCAACTGAAGAGTGTTTAAGCATTTAACTATAAAGCAATCATCACTGACATGGGCGATGCTTTATGAGTTGTTTATTTTCAGTGAATCATAAGTGAAGGATTCTAATTGACTTCAACGTTTCAAAGGAAATCGTTATTTAACAAATTTTCTCTGCTTCTTCTTCGTATTTGAATTCCTCACTTTTTTCTTTCTTTTTTTGCGTGTGTGTGTGTGTGTGAACTATGCTGTTTATAACTTGCATTTGATGTCCTTCTCAATAAATTAAGTATGAAATACAGCAAATGTTTTTGTAAGCTGTATAAAATTTTGGATATACTTCTACTTCATTTTGCAGGGTCTTAGGAAGAACGGTTTTTGTAAAAGTCTTGTGTTTCTCTCTGGATTTAATTTTCAATAAATAGAACAAATGAAAAAATAAGGTTTCTTTTAATCAATTTTACCATTATTACTTTATTTTGGATTCGTAAAAAAAAAAGTTTAAATTTATTTTTGAGGCATTATATTTCAAAAATTATTTTTGAACGAAACACTTTTCTAAATTCATTTACCTCTTTATCATTTCTTTCTCCCCCCCTTCTTTTTTAAAGAGAATATTAAGGTTTCAATTAATTTTTCTAAAACAGTTTTCTTTCTTTTATTTAAATAATTGTTTCAAAGATTTAGCTTATTTTTACTTATAAATAAAATGTCAAGTCTTGAATTAAAGCAAGTTACAATAATTTGAAAGCAAGTACTACTTGAAGCCATACCAGTAATATTAATAATGAAATGCCTGAAATTATTTAATTAATTACCAAGGAGCTCTTCATGCTTTCAAAGATTATTAGCTGATATGCTCAACATTAGAAGATCTTGGTTGTGAAGAAATAAAGTGAAAAAAAGCAGGCAGTTTGACAACAAACTTTTTTCTTTCTTTCTCTTTTGCTCTAACTGCTCTCCGTCGCATTAAGCAAAGCAGTTCATCTCACCAACGACATTCACACCAAATGTCTTCTGCCTGTCTCAGATCCTTTTCTCATACCTTGAATCGAAAATCCCCCGTCGAGAGGAGCGAGGAGAAGATAGAAAGATGGAGGAAGAATAAAAAAAAGGGGGGCAGAAAAGAAACAAGACTTGGATCTTTGCCTTCCTTCGAGTACCTCATTTTAAAAAAGGGGGTAGATGACTGCGTTCAGTAAGGTATCTTGACAAGTAGCCAATGTCACTTTTTCGCTTCAACCTCTGCTATCCCCCCCCCCCGTCTTTAGATTCGAACAACCTGGTCTCTGTGCGACTGACTTTATATATATATATATATATATACATCAGGACTGAGACCGGAATTTGTTTGCTTCTGGTTTATTCTTGTCGCCAATACCTTGTCCGTCTCTTGTCAGCTATCCATCGTTTCATCTCTGAAAATCTCGCTCGTCGAGAAGAAAACGGCCGCACTTTCTAACGCGAGCTAGGGATCAAAGCGATGTCGTGAGGGCTCGTTCGTAGCGCCATCTGTTGAAAGGAGCGGAAAATTTCAAAAAGTTTTAAGAACCAACAGTTTTGCATTTTTAGTTTACGTACTTCCGGCTATGACTTTTTACAAATATCACTACATACATATAGTTGAATTTCGACGCTTTCTCAGTAGCTATCGTTATAGATTTAGATTTCGTCTGAATATAAAATAGTCCTTATCTTCTCTTTTTAAAAAAGAAACGAAATAATAGAGATGCTTAATATTGACTGGTGTGTCTAAACCGTGAAATGTGAAATTACTGAATTAAATATGATTTTTTAATTAAAAAATTTCATATCTTTCAAAAATCAGGGGAGAATGGATTAACGCATCAAAATTTTTTGTGTATGCCGAAAAATAAATGTTTTAATCACCTCTCAAGTGCTGATTTCTGTAATTTTTATTGAAAATGTACGTCTTTTTTTTTCAAATCTAAAAATGTAAATTATGAATTCGAAAAAAAATTATAGTTTTTTTTTTAATTTAGAAAAGAATTCCATTAAGGATTCTTTCTTCTATCCAATAAAAAATAATTATTACATTGAATTTTCTTTAAAAAATGACCACCTCTTAGAATCAAGAAAATAATTAAATTAAATAATAAGTCAAGTATATTTTAATTATAAATAGTAATGCATAGAAATGCATTGATATTAAACATTTAAATATTTCAGCGAAATATTTAATGTCAAAAGAATTTTAATTTTTCTATTTGAGAAGGCCACTTGAAGAAAAGAAAGAAAGAAAGAATATCGATAGTTCTACCAAAGATCGTTATCCGTAATTTTCACGAATATTTTCTTTTTTTCTCTCTTTTCTTGATTTTTCAGTTTTTTAAAAAAAATTTTCTGTGTCTTGGCGACATAAATATGATTTCAACTACGTACAATATATTTCAACTTACGAGCTTCACTAGATGAAATAAATAACTTGGATGGAATTTTCCAATATAAATTTATATTTATATATTGAACTTAATTCTTTAATTTGGTATCTCAGCTTTAAAAAGAAATATCGCAAAATCCTATAAATATCCATTCAAAGCTGTATTTTATACTGCTTTGGATCATAATGTTTGTTGTACAACTGATTAGCTCACCTTATACTTTGAGCCGAAAGAAGCCAATCAAATGACTCCCGACTGAAACTACGCCAGGTAATGTACCTCCGTGGGTGTCCCGGCAGAAAGTGTCCAAAATTTCATCATAAACTCTGTGGAGGTCGCGAGGTTTATCACTCCAGTCCATTTGATGTCACATCGTTTCAGTCAATGGGTGAGGTGAACGTTTTCTTTCGAAGATAAAAACACTCACGACTCCCCAGTGCCCTGACTGCCGTCTTTATCTCAGCACTCCTCCGGTATCGCCTATTATTTCAATCAAGACGCCGAACCTGAATAACAATGGACCAGAATCAATGCAAATGCGACAATTTGGTTGATACGTCACGGTTAAATGTCCTCAAACAGGTCGTTGTGTAGATTTAGGAGTGGACGTCAAAGTCACATCGCCCTATCAAATGGCACCGATAAAAATGTTTGGGGGATAAAGTTTCATGTACTGTTTGAGTAAAATGTGTTAGGATAGCCATTGAGGTTGTGAACTTTAGTTGCTGAAGAGAGTGCTTTTTAATTTCGAGTTTGTCATTAGCATAATTGTTTTGCCGTCTTTCTCTTCTGCTATGTTTCTCGTCTTCTATCTTTTCAATCAATTTCTTGTATTGCACATGATGTTCATTAATAAATAATTTACAAAAACAATTTTTTAAAGATTTATTTGAATTAGATTTTTCTTCCGTTTTAACAATCCTAAAACTTTTAAAACTGGAGCAATTTGAAGTCTAGATTTGTCGCGTGATTTGTTGAAACGATTTTTTGTTCAAGGGCTAAAATTCAGACGCACTTTTTCAATGAAGACTTCTTCTTATATTCGGTTAACTTTTTGATCTATTTTGAGATTTCTTCAGCTATCGTGTATAATAATAATAACAATAAACTTAATATTTGGCAATATTTGTTTCCTTATTCTATCGAAGAAAATAACAACGAGCGAAGATCTGTAATAACAATTAACAAAATGTAATCACTATATTTCTCTTCTTTTATTACATAAATACCCCGTGATATATATATATATATATATATATATATATAT
>JAOUZG010006535.1:8142238-8195121 GCA_026289955.1 Argiope argentata
ATATATATATATATATATATATATATATATATATATATATATATATAGTATGTGAACTTTTTCTTCGTTATACTATTTTTATGAACAATTTATTTTAACGATCATTGATACAATGCAATGCAACTAAAATTGCTGTACAATTTTAAAAATGGAGAAACAATCAGTCAGTTCAAGTTACAGATTTTGTTACAGCAGCAATGTTGTTTCCTCATGATTTTTGTTTCTTTGTTTTAGGTTGCTAAGCTCTTAAGAATTTGCATTGAGGAAACAGAACTGTAAATTTAGTTTATGGATTGACTTTTTAAACAATGTAAATTTAACTAATTAATTTCTAAAAGCTTAATTATTATTTTTTTACATTTTTGCTACAACCGCCTCCTGTTTCTCCACGTTTAATGGTCGCTAAATTTTTTAATTTAAATATTTTATATAAACAGAGTCTTTTATGACTTCTTCCGAAAAATATTTTTAAGTTTCAACATTTCTTAATATTGATAGATATACATAATTTATACAATTTTTTTAAAGACTTCTGCAATTCGGTTCATTTTATGAGACATTTCCCTTAATTTCGCTCAACTTCACTAAAATTTGTAAAAAATTTGTGGACGTTCCTCTTTTTATCATTTTTAACAATATAACCTAGTTTCTAATCTAAAGCTATATAAAATATGGCATCTTTCTTAATATTAATGTATTTTAAGATTAAGTATAATTTTTAATTAAGATTTTTCAAAAATTAACTAAATATATTGCTTGTTTTCCTTTAATCTTCTTTGCCAATGAGTATTTGTGCAAAGAACATTATAGTAATTTCCATTATATATAAAAAAACGAAAAAATACCTGCGCATTTAATAGTAACTTTAATAAATAAATAATTTTGGTGTTCTTCCAGAATTTTTATGATTTCATATTATTGTTCGCGATACGTTTAGTGCGCGCGTTCAAAATTCTTACTGACTGTTGGAGCATTAACACGCACTCACAAATTTATCTTCATCTTTATTATTAGATTACTCCAGGCGATAATGATTAATTTGATTTCAACAAACCCATTTTGTTATAACTTCATATCCAAGGTTCCACCGAATTGCCAGATATTTAAGCCATATCACTTTAATTGCCTTACATAAGTTTTGTTTATGGTGTATCAGCTTTTCTAATGGAGGCTTCTCTGATAACATTATAGAACTACGTTTTAAATTATATCTTTTATCTAAATTTCGCTTTATTGTAACTTCTCTGTTTCATTCTTGTAAATTATACAAATATTTAAAAAAACCATTCTGTTTTAGTTTCACAAATGGAGGAAAATTACCTGTTAAATTATTTGATTTAACAACGAGAAAAGTTCAAATTTCTAAGTAATAGTGTAATCTTTTGTTGAATATTAAGAAATTATACATAATGAGATGTGGTAGGGATGCAATGATGATAGGTATGATAGTTAAATTGATATCATTTTAAGTTAATTTTTTTGAATTTAAGATAATATGAAAATTATTTTTGTACTGTAATATTTTCGGAAATTATCACATAAAAGCGCAGGATTTCACTTAATTTTTAGTTAAAAATATAAGTCACATTACCATTCTCCATGATATACATATACGAAATTTGGCAAATTGTTTGGCCTTTAGAGCACTAGCAGACGCTCACACTCACATTCTTTAATTATTAGTATAGATATAAATAAAAAGAACCACTATTAGGAATTTCACTGGATTAAATAGATGAAGCTTGGGTGCAGTGTTAATTTGTGCTACTTTCTATATTCATTAGATGACTACCTTAAAACCATAATTCATTTAAAACATTTGTCACACCAGTCTGCCAAGGCGTTAAACACGACCATTCTGAAATTCGATACGTGTTTAATTCTGCTAAACCCTTCTTTGTCCTGAATCGCATCACAATTTACCCATCATCGGTCCTCCCCTCCATTTCCAATTAATTAAAAATATCCATAATCGACACCTTGCAGTGTCTGCTTCCACCTCACAAGTATGGCTACCACCCAAGGCTGGCAAACACAAAACGACCATCAATATTCTCCTCCGTTTTCCTTCTAAAATGTTCTGCCTTGAAGAGGCTCTCATTGAAAGCATTGAAGAAGCCTCGGCCGGAGGATTCATTAACTGCGATGAATGGCCATTTGGCCCATTAATGACGATGCCCGGGTAAAAGGGTGTTTAAATTAGCAATCTTTATCTCCCCTTGCCCCACCCATTCATTGGAGGCTTTTTTTTAATTCTTTCTTATGATATATTTTTTTTAATCCTCTCGCACGAATCATCTTTCTTTTCTCTTCTCCGTTTTCAATTCACTTCTTCGTTATTATGCGAGGAGGAGAAGAAAAAAAAAATCGTTTGGGGGTTTAAAAAAGAAGTCCTTAAAAAAAGCCCCTTACTTTATTTCAGACCCCGAGGCTGGTCATCATTTAAAACACCCTATTCGTAATTTTTACTATGTGTGAGAGGGATGCTCTGTGCTCTCACTCAGTCTTTCAGACGAGAAGTGGTGGAATTAATTAAAGTTTTATTTTTTATTTATTGCCATACGTTAAAGGGTGATATACACCTAAGTTAATCTTCTCGATCTTTTTTAATTTTTATATTCTTCTTTTCTTTATGGGCGATGCGGAATTATCTGCCGTGGATAGTAAAGATGATACTTATATATATGAGATTCTTCGTTTTTATTTTTGATATATTCTTCACCCCTGCGAGGTTGATTAATACGTTAGTTGAATTTTTACCTGCACGTTTATAAAAAATAATTTTCAGCAGTGTCAGATTACCTTTTATTAATTTCTGTCTTTGGCATTCCAAGATTCATACATTTGATTGCTTATTAATTTTCTTTTTAACATTTGAATGCCGTGCTTTCAAATTCTATTAACTGTTTTTTATCGTAGAATTTTATTGCATATACTGAATCTATAAATGATAATCTTTGTTTGTTAATTCTTAATAGAAAGTTAAAGATGTAAATTAGTTTTCAGTATTGTTTTTAAGTGAAGAAAAAGTGCTTTTTTTGTTGTATGATTACAAGCGTGAATTTCAAGTTAGATTTCGGATATTTTTAGTTTATTCAATGCTAGTGTAGTAGTGTTTTTATTTTTTTTTAAAAAAATGTCAATAATTTATTTTGCTAATTTATAAATTATCACACTTTCACGGATATTTATAAGATGGTGTGAGAACTGGCAATGTCATCTTTTTATTTTCTCAGTTAAAGTGACTTTTCTTCCGAAAAATTCATAAAGAAATATTCTAGTTGGTGTAACAACTTAAAAAAGAGTACTCTTTTTTTATTGACAGGTATGGTCATCATGCTTATTTAAGGTGCAGTTAAGTCATATACATACGAATGGTAATGATAACAAAATTATGAAATACCGAGAACTAACAATTTAAACAACTAATGAGCATTTTCAAAAATTTATAAATTAAACGTAGATGACTTTAAGGTATGATCAAAGATTTCAACCTCTTCATTTCTTCATTGCATTTCATTTTTCCAAAATGGAGTTAAGTGTAGTATTTCACTCTTTAAGTTTTTATGACAACTATCTGAAACGGAAATTATGAGCAATCTGTTGATTTTACCTTGTGTTTTTTTTTTTTTTTTTTCAATTCATTTAGATTTCAATATGTTCCTTTCTCTATTGAAAGAAAATTGATATTTCAAAAGCATGATGTTTCATTAATTAATACAACAAACAAATACTGTTCTTGAGGAGCACCTCTAGGTGAGCAACTAGTGAGGGTGGCAGATTGGCATGCTTGAAAAGGGAAAGACACACACACACACAAAAATAACAATAATAAAATAGATAAAAATACCAGAGCCCTCGACGGTTAAGTCGTCCTTATTGTTCTTTTACGGCCACGCTATAAATTACGGGAGCGCTTTTATTGTTTAAACGAAATTTATAAGGCTATGTTGACCTCCTCAAAAGGCATTGTGTTGGCCACGCGCTCCTCCGCCGTCGAGCATTTTTCCCTGGAACTGTGGATTGGATGCGTAATTACCATATTAGGAGGTAGGATCCTTATTATTGCTCGCTGGCTCTCCATTCTTTACGCTCGTTTTTCTTGCTGGCCCGCCGTTATTGTTTTTAAGGCAGCACTTCTCTTTGTCTACGGCTCCCTTCTTTAAGTGGGCATTTGCTTGCGCCGTGTTTACCTGCCTGTGACGAATGCATTCGTCAGAAGCCATGTATCCGTATCTAAGAGCCTGTTTGCATCACAACCCTGCCGTATTACCGTTCCTGAAGGAAGCGGTCGGAATGGAAGAGCTTAAATGGGAACTTAACTTTATGCAAATGCCTCGGTCTCCATTCTGTGGGGATCTGCTGATACGCAAATTAGAACTTTTTCGACTCTCTTTCCCTCTTTTTTTCAATGTTTTATGAACAGATATCTGATGATTAGACAATGGCCGTTTTTTGTACCAATGTAATAAGCAGTTTATTAGGGGAAATAATGAGGTATTAATATTTGAATAAGCTCATATTATATTTCATCCCAATTGTCTTGAGGAATGGTATATTTTCTTTAATTAATCCATCAATATAGTAAAATAGTTAATATATATATTTTTTTACTTTTGTGAAGAGATAAGTCTTTGGTTATTTTTTAATGACGTCAGAATTTCTATTTGCGTAATATGATATTTAATTAATACAGCTGTATGAAAAATATAATATATTCAGTACTTTCAACAATTAAAAAAAATATTATTCAGGAACAGCATCTTCGTAAATTAATTTGTTATAAAGACAGATGCATTGTTCTTACTGAACATTAAATTATATGTAATACTATCATTAAATGCTTGTGTAAATATTAGTTCCATGCATTGATTACTTGTTATTTGCAAGATGATTAAAATGGGCAATTCTTTAACATGATAGAATGTAAAATATTTTTTTAAATTAGTTTAAACATTGTCAATTGAATATGTATGCATTTTGTTTAAAACAGTTTTCTATCTGCTTGTCATTTCGTGTAGATAATATTTTTATCACATACTATATGTACTTTAATGAATTGAGCTAATTGGTGGGTTTTTTATTCTGTTTTCCAAAATAAAATATAAAGAATTTCATTTTATTTTATTTTCTTAAACACTTGAAACTAAGTCTCCATAGTTGAGGAATTTAGCTACATCATAATAAAGCACATTTATCTCTCTTTTTAAGATATTTTTATATGATCGGAATTTCTCTATTACTTTTATTTTATTTAGATTCCCAAATGAAAATTAGTTTAAGTTATTTCTTTATACACAAGATTTTTATGACAATAGATCTCTAAATATGTGTAGTTTCAAAATAACTATTTATTAGAATCTTGAAAATATTGCAAGATTGACTATTATAAATCTTTACAAAAACATGTGCAAACTGATTTTGACGGATTTTCATTTCTGGTATGCTGTTTATTATTTTTTTAAGTCTATTTCTAGAAAGTTATTTTTATCTAAATACTATTTTTAGTTATTAAATATGTTTTGAATATATAGCTATTTTACTTTACCAGCCTTTTACATTCCTCGGGAGTTAGTATAATCCCAAATCATTGATATCTGAATTGATTATAATTGATTGTTTGCTTATAAGTGAATCGATGAATGCTGGTACAGGAAGTGCTTTTTTTTTCTTTCCAGAATTGTTATCTAAAAAAAAACCTAGTGGCTTGGCTATCGTTAGTTCTGATACAACCTCAAGTTTGGGCCGGCAACCCTCCTCCCCCTTCTTTTCTCCGTTGCTTCGTGTTCGGTGTATAAATATAGCGTCACCTGAGAGTCTGGCTATTAGGTCTTAAAAGCTATTTCTTGTCCACCGGGTCGGTTCGAAAGCGGAGTTTTGGTGCGATTTTTCTTCTCTCCCTCTTAACACCTCCTCCACTGGCGAGTTTGGATCCCGTACCTTTGGTGGGAAATTTTAATGGATATCGCATGTGGGGGCTGTACTGGAGCTTTAAGTTTTTTTTAATGCCATTATTATTTTACTTTCCTTGTCCTTGGTATGAACGAAGCTCTTTGAGTTCTCGAGGAATATAACTTACGAGAGTAGAACAAAAGTTTCGCTCAATCTTTTCTTAAGATTAAAGAAGGTTTTTTTTTTTATCTAAGTTATTCTCTGTTGATATTTAGGATTTCCGTTGCGATTTTTATAATGCATATTGGAGCTAAAATATAAAGTATGCATTTTATTCTAATTGTGTGTAGTTGAATGAACTCACTTACATAAACGCTTGATTTTTGTCTTAAACTGTTCCCTTGATTTAATTATTATGTTTTGCTTCCCTCTAATGTGGTATATTCTTTGCTTGTCTTTCCAGAAAGACATTTTAACTTTGTGTGTGTTTAAAAAATCTCCCTATTCCTTTGTCATTACTTTTGTGTGAGAGTTTGGTTTGGGACATTTTGCTATTAGAATGATATTTTATTTTCATTTTTCTGGTGATAAATATATGCCCAAGTTATAGAAGAATAATTGCATTCAAATGAATTTATTTCAATTAAAGCGAAAGCTATACTGGGATAACAATATAATTATTAAAGCAGATTTTTGAAGTTCCCAACTTGAATCAAAAGACATCGATTTTCGTATATGCAACGTTATCATTTACGATAGAAATAATTTTTGAAAATTTAAATATCAAAAAAATTGAAGCTGGTTCTAACTTCTAAAACATCTGTGGGAAAATATATTGATATGAAAGGAAATAAAATCCTTTTCATGCTGTAAATCGAAGTAAAATAGTTTAAGATAAATTGTCGCTTGTATAGAAAGAAGTACTTTTTTTTCTTTAACTGTATAGCGTTTTTTTTTTTTTGCCTTATTTAATTGGTTAACTGCACTTTCAATCATTAAGGAGAACACATCGTTAGTAAGCCAAGAATATTTTGTTAACAGGAAAATTTTCTTCTCTTTGTAATAGTAAAATTTTGTTGTTACAAAAGCTTGCCTGTAGTATATTGCATTACTGCTAAAGTATTTTAAACAACCTAATTTCAAGGTTTCAGAGAAAGTTCCTTTCAAACCAATCGTTCGATATCTTAACAAAAAGAAGAAAAAAGACCAAAAGCAAAAAGGATGAGAAAAATTTGGTCGCCGAAGAACAGGAAAAACATAAACAGAGCAAACCACGTGTCTTTTAAAAAGGAGCCGCCCCCACTTCATTATAATATGGCGGTGGGGGGGGGAACACGTGTTAAAGCATCGTTGTTCGGCCGAACATCATTTATCACAGTCGAGGATTTTGCCTTGTCCGCCCACCCCGGCCCACTGCTCCAGTGTGATGGATGATGCTTTAATCCCACTTTATATGGACAGCCGTTCTCTCTCTTCTGCTGACCGTTTATGCGCACCTTCGCCATAGCGTGTCTTGTGGGTCGCCGAACACTTGTTGCACGAGAAGAGCCCCTTTTTTTCCTCTCCCCTCACCTGTTTTGATGATGACAACGATGCATCTTTTAATTTGGAATCGATTTATAATTTTTATTTAAGAAGTTTCTTATTTACTGGACGGTACTGAACATGTGAGTTTCCGGTTTATTTTTACTCATTACATGTAAGTTTTCGTCTTTATAAATATGCTTATTCATCATTGAGTTCCTTGGTTCGTCGATATACTTATAACTTTTGCATTTCTGTCTTTTAATTGTTAAATGTATAACCATGATCGGTATCATGTGATTATGCTGTCTTTGTTGTACCATATTAAATGCTTATTAGAAATATCTTTAGCATTATTCTAATATTTCAAATTTTTATAAATATTTGTTTTTAAAATGATATCAATATCAGTTTTCAGGGAAATAACGAAATAAAAAGTATTTATAGGTGATGAAAAGTTTAAAAATGCAACTTGCTTTTGTAGGTGTTTCTCCTATATCTTTTCCAATAGTTTTATCCTTCTCAAATAGTTTTCCTCCAATAGCTTTTCTTCCCTATTGGTTCAAAAATCGTTTCGTGTTATCTTTCTGAAAGAGCTTTATCTTTTAACATAGCTTTCACCGTAAAAAATAGTTTATTAATTATATTCGGGTAATACTCAATAACCATTTAATTAAACTAACAGAAAAAAATCATCACTAAGTGAAACTATTTTATCTATCGTACTGTTTATAATTTTTTTCTTCAGTATGGAAGATTTTTCCTATTTTTCTTTTGTAGATTTGTGCGAATTTTTGAAGTCCCCAATAATTTCATCTAAAGCTTTCAACAATCGAGATCTTATAGTCAGAATTCCTTAAATTACATACTTATTAATACCCATACATAATAAAGAGAAAAGAAAAACCTAATGTCCTCTAAAGAATATTTCGGAATTTGAACATTTGTCTCTGTTAAATAAATGACTTTATTATCTGGTTTTACAACACTGTACTCAACACTAGACGTGGCTGATAAGCTAAATAATGTGTTGAGTTTCTATGTGTTAAATTTTTATTGAATTGAAATTTATATTGTCTGTTGAGCAGAATATTTTTAAATACATCTGTCTTAGATTACTTTCTCTCTTGTGAAAATTTATTAAAATCTGATTGAATAAAGCATTAACTTTAATAATTTTTATTAGAAAAATGGTTGACAAAAAAAGGCAATTTTTTCAAAACCTGTATTTAATTAAATATAAAATAATGAATATGAACATTTACTTTTAACCTTTAAATGATTTTTTCCCTCTGTGTTTCTTTTACAGAAATTAGGATTTCTATGATTTTTTTAAAGCCCTAACGTGTTAAAATATGAGTATTGATCTCAAAATAACCTATGCAACAGAATAATTTTGAGCACCACGAACACTAATACTTTAGTTTTTATCTGGTTCTTAAATACTTGTTATCAAAAACAATTAAGGAAGTGTCTTTATATAATTCCTTTAGTTAAAATGCATGAGTTTAGGACATTAAATCATTTTTAATCATTCATTTTTGGCTAATATTCTGACATGTGCTTTTTTAACAAAGTATTTGGCATGGCGCAGTCTAAAGTCCGAAATCTTTTATTTTAATCAAAAAGTGATTGCAAAGAGAACTTAATAAAGCCTTTTTTATAAAGAAATAAGCATCGAGTAATAACATGCTCTAAATTCAGCTAATGATGAATCTCTCCGTAACAGAGATGGTCTCCAATTCGAACGACACCTCGGTGTTCGATTAGTCGAGCGAAAAGTATCCATTCTCGACTCTTAATGGGGATTCTTAAAATTAACACAGCGGGCAGAGGAAGGGGTTGGGGAGAGATCTAATGTCTAATACATAGTTTTCTGCAAAGTAGTTCGGGGCTATCCATTTACCATTGGCGAGCAGGTCGCTTGATTATAATTACGCTCTTAAGCATTTGCTTTCCAGTGTCATCAAGTAATCCGAGCCCCAGTGACGTAAATTACTCTTCGCGACTCTGTCTAAAGGGACAAACAATTGATGATGTCTTCGTCTACCTCTTTGGGGGAAAAGAGTCCTCATCAGAGTCATTAAGCCGTCTAATGACGTTTTCGCAAGCGTCATTAGACCTTTAATGTCTCTGATGCCTACCTGGTATCTAGGAGACACCACCGACTATTCTTCATTTTCAAGTCCTTTTGACGGATCTCTTGTGTACCACTTTAGGACTCCCGTAATGACGGGAAGAGGAGTCCTTTTGTTTGTCCCCGTCCCAGTGGGAGGGAAGACGTTTTGGAGAGTTTTTTTTCAGGGGGAATCTAGTAATTAAAGTATTGATGAATTAAATCTCCAGCCACGATTTTCATGAGGTCTCTCCTTAGATGAAATTTGCGTTTGCTTACATTAACTTTTCAATGAAGTGCCGAGTGATAATGGACACTTTTTTTTTCCTCTCTCTCTCTTTTATTTTACTGAAAGAAGACCATTCCACTTTATTGTGCATGCGGGAATTTTGATTCTTTCGTTTTCTATCATTATTAGAGTCTAAAATATTTCTCGTGCTGCAGAAAATTGAATTTTTAATAATTCAATAATAAGATTCAGCATTTGAATGTGTATGTTTTAATTTTGTATTATTTATTCTACATGAGTTGTCTTCAGTGCCTACTTCTGTCAAGAAGAAACTCTATTAAAAAGCACTTTTGCAAAATTGTGTGCATGCTTGTTTGAAACCTGATTAAAAGTGGATTCAGAATGACTTTAGTAACGAAGAATATTTTTGATGTACCTAATTAATGTATTCCTTGTGGTTTATTAAAACAAAAAATTCAGAATTTTTTTTTATTTTGATCAAATCTTCTGCATAAAAATGGTAATACAAATCGATTTGATTATATCAATTTTACGAAAAATAATTTATAACATTCAAAGAAATGCATTTCTAATTCTATTTTGAACTGAATTCTCGAATGAGCTGCATGCTTATTCAATTTCTTAATGTCTTTTTTCTTATGAACATCTATTTATTTTTTGCATTCGCCAATTTAAAAAAAAAAAGCCAGACATTTCTTTGAAATCTCTTTTAAACATTATTTTTTTCATGTTTTTCTATTGATTATATTTAAAAAAATAATTTATTAATTCTAGTACCTTAAGATACTTCTAAGCATTCTTTTCTTTTACTAAAATTATATCGATGCAATGTTAATAAAGCGAATTTGTGCAGATCTATTTTAAATTTTAATGCCGTATCATGACTGCATAAACAGGATACTTTTATAATTTAAATTCTTAATTAGTAAATTTAGTCCCAAAAATATCTTTCAGATCAATAGCGGAGGCAGTTCGTGTCTTCGCATACATTGGGTTGAATTTCTTTAAATATATGCACTCGATACCTCTTTAAGCAACGACTCTCCTAAGAGCATTATTCAAAGATTTTTTAAATCATTAACTACCATTGAATTAAATATGCTTTTTTTTCTCTCTTCCATTAGGTAAGATTTCCAGTTCTATGAAGAAAAAAATATGCCTGTATCTATGTATTTTTTCCCCTTGCTACAACCAGCATCTCGTTTACTTTCCCATCAAAGTGAGGTAAGACTGAAACTTTAACCACCATCAGATATTTATTTTTTCTCTTCATCCTTCTCTCATCTTCCCCTCTCTCTCTCTCCCTCTCTTTTCTCCCTGGAATCCCGTGTATAACGCATTGAAGCATGAATCATTTATTGATGGGGAGCGAACTCCCGCCCAAACACCTTGTTATGACTATAGCGCCGAAGCTGCTCAAATATTTACAAGGCAGTTTAGTGCATGGTGTGATCCTATCTCCTTGCCAAGAGCATCACTTATTGAAGAGGATGCCGAGCTTCACAATCAAGCCAAGGATGGTGGAATTTTTTCCTTCCTACCTTATATATATATATATGGATTTTTTTTCCTTCCCTGCCTACCTTTTTCCGTCAACTGGGGATCTTTTCCGATGCCACGATCTAACGCAGTTTCGCCGAAATTGTGTCAGGTTTCAGCTTGAACATGATAAATTTTGTTTTCGGGTATGCATCGCACATTTTCCCCTTGCATTGATGAATACATGAGTACGGTGCGGCCGGCCGTCGCTGGGTTTGCTTAAAGAATTTTGAATGGGGATCCTACTTAACCTCGTTATCGGGGCCGTAATTTGGAAAGTTCTGATCTTTGTTTCGGCAGTAATGAAAATGCCTTAGAGTAACCTGGGTTCGAGTCGTCCTTCTGTATGTTAATAATATTTTCTGCCTGAAAAAAAATATCGGGAGCTGTTGTAAAGAGTTTATTTTTCTTACAATTTGATTCGTTTTTTTAGCCTCAGCGAAAGTAATTGGTTAAAATTTCTGGCGTGATCTCAAAATTACATTGGTTCCGAATATTTAATATAAACCTCAGATCTCATATTCTTAACTACCATTGTTTTAAATTTGTTAGTTGTACATGGCTTAGTAAATTTGAGGGTATATAACAAAATTTTTAGAATAAGAATTTTCCTTATTGCATAGGACGAATAATATCAAGTAGCTAGAACGGTTATTTGCTAATTCTCAAGCCAAATATATCGATATATTAATAATGAACTTATGTAAGATTTTTTTATGCATTTGAATAGATCTATATAGTAATAATGAGATACGTTTGATATACAACCTGAAAAAGTATGGATAATACTTATGAATGTAAGAGCTCAATAATTTCAATTATATATTAAGATTAAAAGACCTTAGATCATTTTATAAAAGGCGTCATTAATTTCATTTTTTTAAAAAGGATTTCTTACAACAGAGAAAGTTACTGTTAATTTCTTATTTTAAAGAATGTACATCCGTATCATCAACCGTTTCGTATCTCTTTTTTTAATAGTACATGATGCAATATTATAAATGTGCAAATCAATTTATATAACTGAATTAATCAAGTATGGCTTAGGTATACTCCGTCCCGGTCGAAGCCTTTCGGATATAACGATGAGCTGCCGCAACCCCCACCGAGCACGGAAGTGCAGGTTAATCAGCTTAATTTTCATAAAACAATTCAAAGAACCAGATCGGAAAAAGATACGAATTTAGATTTTCAAAAATTGTCACCTTGTCTTCAAGTATAGTAATTATCAAACATATCAACAGTTATTAGAGGAACATAAAAATGTAAGCAACGTTAACTAAGAAAATGCTGTTAAAAAGATAAAGGTATAAACATTTTAACGGCTATTAGAGGAACATAAAAATGTTAACAATGTTAAACTTAATTAATCAAGGATGTTTGATTAGGTTTATTGGTCTTTCCAACCAAACATATGTGTAAAATAAATGACCAGTTATATAGATAGTTTAGGAAATTCCTTTTCAACTAAAATTTATCTGCATAGTAAAATCAAGAAAAATAATTCTATTTATGTTATCAAACTGGTACACTTTAAAAAACAAACAAACTTGTGTGATTCAGATATGTGACTGTTTTCAAAAAAAGAAAGGATGAATTTTCCATGATATTGCGTAAAAATACTTATCAAACGAATTCCATCGTGTTTCAAAAGAGGAAACTCCATGGTTTCCACATCTTTTCCAATTTCAACCTCATCACCTGAAGCACTTTATATTTATCTTTAAGAGCCAAACGATGTGAAACTGTTTTCTAATGTTATTATTTTTTCGCCAAACTCGATTTTTGCTTCTCTCCTCTTTCTCTCCATCCATTTACGGGTCCCATTCCTTCAAATGCTCTTCTCTAAAAGCATCCTCTCTAGAACTCCGTCGATGTTCCAGAGATTCTCTCCCGTTCTCATTCCTTTTTTTTTTCCACGATTGTCGAATAAATCACACGGGGCCGTAAAATTTGAACATTACGTCCCTCCGCTGACAGAATGGTGTGATTATTTCGGCATCGAGTACAAGATGGTTTTCTCGCCGGGTCGTAAAAGCAGCCGCCTTTCGACCACCTGTTTTTAACCCTCCCTCACAGAAAATCCCATTCATAAGGTGACCGTTTGATGTCCTTGCAGTGACAACCGATGGGGACATAAATAGGTCCAAAGCGCCACTACGATACGTCCCATAAAATGTTTACGATTCATAAAAATGGCTGACCGACCGTCCGCCCCGTTTTAGAAGGCGAAGAATTTCCCCGATCTTGCGCTTCTTTCTCTCAACATCTCTCACGTTTTGAGCCGATTTTCCCTCCGATCTATTTTTTTTAATGCTTAATTTGGCATATCAGTATGAGATTTGCGGCTCTCAGATGTGTTCAGCTTGATAGACATACGAAAGGACGCATGTGTCATTTGGAAAGATATGTGACAAACCACTTGGAAAGATTTAATTCTTAATTTTAAGGTATTGAGCTGTAATACAGATGCAATCCTATCCGACTTTCTACATTTTATGGCTTTTTGTCAATCTATAAGTCTTGATAAATATCCCCTGTCTTTCTTTTTTAAAAAAATTAATTTGTATTTTTTTCAGGCATATATAAATTGGTTTGTTCCAGTGTATTTATTTAATTTTTTCCTCTAACTTTAAATCAAATTGTATTTTAAAAAATTATATCCTACCTTCTATTTTCTTATTTATATTAATTATAAGTGATTTGCGTTTTTAAAAATGTTTTAATGAGTATTCAGACTTAGTAGTTCTAATCCCTGTTAGTCAGTGCCTTCGAGATTTCTTAAAGAGCTTGTTTTAGCGATTATTTAGTACTTTGAGTGTTAAATGAACAAATTTCTTAATTTTTTTTATAATTTATATTTTATAATCGTTTTGTAAAATTCACAAAGGATATTGTTAAAAAAAATTTCCCTATGCTAGTCATAACACCTAAATCTATATTCTACATTAAATATTTCGTTACACAGCTTCATTATCGCCACAAAACTATGTAGAATATTCAAGTAATTCTCTCTATGGATGTAGTCTGTTTTCATTTTTCCAAATGACATCAAGCAGAGGCTGACTTATGGGTGATGAATGAAAAGAAATTTTAGGAAAAAAATCAGCACATAAGTAAATAAAGTCTAAGAGTAGGAGGACTTAAACTTTTACCAAAAAATAAACCAACCAGCTGTGTGAAAACAAGGAAATGGAGAGAGTCAAGAGTTTGGGATATTAAGGATGGATGTAGAAGTAACATAAAATTCCCGTTAATTCTAAAATATGATGGAAGCATAAAATTGAGGGGGAAAGCTTATCGTGATGAAGGTGGATGAGGTACAAAATGTCATAATGAATGTGGAAGAGAGCAAAATTCCGTATGTTCTTCTTACACTCTAATATGGAATATTACAAAAGAATGAAGTTATTCTGAGTAAAATATTTTTCTTTAATTTGTGCAGCCAAATATTTTCAAATTCCTTATATTTTGTAATTATAAATGCATGCGTATGAAGATGAAAGAATGCTAGGTAAAATATTTTGGCGACTTGCTTGTGTAAAATGATATGATCTTATAGCTACATTGGTTATCGTCAAGTTACATATATGAAGACCAACTTTATTTTTTGCGCCAAACAGATACCAAAACCCTTAAACGAGAAATAAAACAATAAAAAAATGAGAATGGAATCAAAAAGAAGGATAACGAATCAAAGAAAGGACAACATAGCTTCTTGCAGAAATAACTAAAAACCATCAGAAGTGAACTGCAAAAAAAAAAAAAGGAGGGAAACAAAAGATCGAGGTACCAGAACTCACGGCTCATGGTGGAAAGGGGTTCGAGTAAAAGGATGAAGGGAAAAAAAATTAACAACAACAACGTAACGTATGAAGGGTGGAGGAAAATAAGGTGAAAAAGAGTGAAATAATATGGTCACGTGGTAGCCTTGGTCATTACCAGAGCAGCAGTAGCTGCTGCTACTGGACTAATCCGCCACCGGCTCTCCACCTCCGCCACTGCCGTCTTCTGTCTTTTCCGGAAAGGAAAAGAAAGGAAGACTGAGAAGAGGGGGAGGGAGAGGATGCGGAGAAGCAAGCCAGGGATGCTGGATGGTGGTATCCGCACGTCTGCCTCCCGGGCATCGTCAGGAGAGGCACGTCCAAGGGAAATGGAGAAGCTAAAGCCTCCCGAAATTGGATAATACAGGGAAAATATAATAAAGGGACTTCTATAATAGGCTTCTGACAGGGTGCGGATTCCTTGCGGGAAGGGGCAAACAGAAAAAGATGGCTGACAATGGAGTCGACGAATGTTACTGCCGCACGCGGTTTTTCTGGGTGTGATTAGTTTTACTTTTTTTATTTCCTACTGTGTGTGGAATTTGATTTTAGGCTCTTGCGTCTTGCTATCCTAAGAAATAGCGTATCCTCTTCGAATAAAAGACCTTGTATGAAACTCATAAGTTCGGCTGCTTGATTTCATTATATAATAATTTTAAATCTTTATTTATTCATTTTTTAAGTTAAGGAGGTGCTGTTTCTGTGCAAAAATATTTTCTACCTTTTTGATTTTAACACTTTGGTGACCGGCAATTTTACATAGAAACTATGTCATGTCACCGGCTACTTTTTTGTAATTGAATATGAAAGTAAAACGTTCTAAAAAAAACTCCAATGAATTTTATTTATACTGAATGAAATGAAATTAAACTTTGGACACATTTTTTACATCAAAAAGTTCTTCGCCGATACGTTCCGTCATAGTTGAAATTTTTGGAATTTTAATAAAATTCTAATAAAAATGTAAATACTAGGAAAAGTAATTTTTCTTTTATAGAGCGGACAAGACTAAACACGATACGCCAAGTTTTTGCAATGTTCTATATCGCCCTAGGTGTTATAAATTAAAACAGATAATGCAAGTGCAATGACGAGTTAATTCGTCACCAGTCAACAACGTTTGGACATGAAAAGACGAGTTGACTCGTCACCGGTCAGCAAAGTGTTAAGAGTAACAATGATTTGCGTCTCTATAACTTGAAATCTTAGAGGAATTTTCAGTTTTATTGTTACTAAGAATATTTTGATTTTTGACTAGAAAAAATGTTTTTCTTCGCTTTCAATTAATAATAAGCGGCCGATGATTGTTATAATACTTCATAAATATTTATCTTATTGTCTGTGTTTCAGTTTCATTTTTAATAAAACAAGTTTCTAATTATTATTTTTTTATATTTGACTACTTTCTCTTTTCTTCATGCCTACAATTTTTCATATTCTCGATTATTAAATGTTTTATACGTGAACGCTGCGTACTCAAAAAGATTCGGCACGAATCTTTTTCCAGACACTGAGGAATTTTATCTGGATGCAATCGTCGGAAGTCATCTCTGAATGCTGTGTCATTGCCTTCATCTGACTCGTACCTCCATCCCTTTGTCTACTTGACTGAAAGGCCCTCACTGTGAGTGATAAAATACGGCACTGGATCTGTTAATTTAGAGATCCATCGTGTGCCTTATTAAACCGATGAATTAGACGAGGTCTCCAGATTGAATCATCGCTTTCTTCGGTCTCCTTCCTCGTCTCTGCGAATCGCTAATCTAGCAGAGTCTTGACTGCTCTGGAAAGTTTTTCGCTCTTTCTTTTTTCCCGCTCCCATTTCTCACCTAACATTACAAATTCGACGAAGCGTTGAGACGGCTGCCAGAATGATTCACAGGCGACATATTTGTTCTCGAGCAGTAGCGATATGGATAAGATCCAAGTATTTTTGTTCCTTTCGAGAGAGTCCAGCCAAGTTGAAGTTTGCTTCTGCCGGAGGAATTTCCTCATTGCCCTGAACAGTGTTAGATTGCTCTTCCCTCTCTCTGCCTCATTAAAATTGTTGTAGAGGAGCAGAAATTTATTTGTGTGGGGGCATTTTCGGAGTAATTTTTGTCAACTTCCATTCTCTCTGGAAGTGATTTACTTGTGATTCTCGCACTAGATGTCACGTGAATTTCCGTTTGCCGCACAATAAATGATTGTGTGCTTTTCCAGTAGAACATTCTTATCCAGTGCAGAAATATTTACTGCAGCGTGAGCATGTAATGAAGTGCTTAATGCTTGCTTGGAAATTTTCCTCATGCGGTGTGCTGAATTCTCAAAAGTTTTTCTCTTTTTCTCAGCTTTAATGTCCTCTGAGTAACATTTTGATGTATTGTTTTCGAACATTATCTTTTCGTTTACAACATCAAGAGCAGATTTAGTTAAAGTTGGAAAGTGTTTTAATAATATTTATCACATTTTTGCAAGCCGGTATGTAAACAAGCTTATTTGTTGGTATAATAAATCGGTACACATTCTTTACTGAAATTCTTCGTGTTTTGCGATTTTTATTATGAAATTTAATGATGGAGCAATTTGCTTTTCTTGTGCCGAAAACAGGTAAATATACATGCATCTGGAAAAATACTTCACTCCTCATTTCTATATTAAATTCATATGATTTTTAAAATGTATAAAAGGCGTGGGAAGTAATGGTTGTCATTTACATTTGGATTAGGTCATTAGGCTGCAGGTAAACGATGGGATTAATAGAAAAAAATTGCAAATTTAGAGCATTCTCGTTACAGTGGCTGTAAACAACTTGCATATTTAAGCAACAAAATGAATTCCTTTCTCTTTCCCAGACTACCAATACTTTGAAAAAATATTCAGCTATCTGTGACATAAAAAGCAATAAAAGGTATTTTGGTTGCAATCCATTTTAAATGAAATAATATCATTCAGACGTCTACTTTTAGAAATAAAATTAAATTGAACATAATTTGGGGCGTGATATGACTTTGTTGTTATTTTAATTTCTGTAACCTTTGAACCAAAAATTGACTAAATAATTTTTGTCATTTTTCTGTCTGCCGATTGCAGATTTTGTAAATAGATCTTTAAACTTTCTTATTCTAAAGTAGTTTTCTTATAATAAACAAATGACAATGATTTTTTTCTTTCTTTCTTTTCAATTTGAAATACTGTTATTTCTGTGAGATCTATTCTTTTCTTCTATCCATCATGATGTTCCTCCCAGAGAAGGATCGGAAAAGAATCCACTTCTTCCATGCAATAATATGCGAACGTTAGAAGGAAAAAAAATGAAAGAAGATAAAAGCGGAGCAAAAAGAAAGGAAAAAAAAACTTTTTCATAAAGCCGGATCATCGTAGAACTGTCTCCTATTCCAGTATATTCTTACGGCTTTGAATCAAACCTCGGTGAGTTTGAAACTCCAGGGTGATATTTCGACGGTATATTCAATTTCTCGTCGAAGCATCCCTCTCTCCCATTTTATCCAGAACTTGTAACTGTGTCGTTTTCCCGCAGCTGGGGGGTGCGCACCAATGGGAGGGCACAACGGCACCACCCAATTTTGACACAGACTGTCGACCCTTACAACTTTAATTAGTTCGCGTAAGGTAAGAAGGGGGAGCAATAGCTGCAGACGATGGCTGATTTATAGGAAGCTGTCTTCAGCTGCTGTATCCATAACTACCCCGTGCTGCAAGAGGATGAAAATGGGAACCCAAGAGGCGAGTCATATTTCAGTGGAAATGGGACCCGCTGAGAGCCTGCAATGGCCGTCACAGTGATTCTCTTTCTTGCTCCTGGTGTTCCCCGAGCATCTTCCGTCCTCCATTCTTTCCTTTATTATCCCCGTCCGCCCACCTCTCCATCCTCCCACCATAGGACGCTTTCTATTCACACTTTTTCTCTTCCTCTCACCTTGGAAATTTGCAAATGTCCTGCAAGGATAGCCTTATTCTCGCTTTTCTTTTTTGACTAACCTGCTCGGTTAGTTGCGCTGTGTTAAGTGGCAGGTGATTTAATCTCCCTAAAACAGTTCTCATCTCTTTACATGTAGAACATTATGTTGTTATTTCCTTTACATGGACACAGAATTGCTGGGAGAATAGTGTGTTGAACATAGAATTATGCTTTCAGCATATGAGTTTAAGCCTTTTTCTTTTTATTTATATTGTCTTTCACATTTAATGCCGTCAATGAATGGTTCAAGTTTATTAACCATTTATATGGCTTTAGTTTTCAATCTTTTTTCTTGCAGAAGTAAATACGTTGTTATGTTATACTTTTCACACTGAATGGAATTGTAGCTATTTTAGACATCTAAATTTGAAATACATCTCTTTTTAAAGTTTATATCAAAAGTATGAAGCATAACTGTGAATGGAATTTTCTTTCTGTTACTAATTATTCAATAAATGTGAATGCTTTCTTAGTTGAATTGTATTTAAGTTTTAGCATTGTAATTTAACTATCAACATTTATGATTTCATTAAATTAATAAACTTAAATAAATAATAGTGTTAAAAAATTAGTTATTAGTATTAAATTAATTGTTTTTATTTAAAATAAATAATAATTCCGAAGCATAGCAAAAAATTAATTGTTCAATGTTGATTTTTATAAGCCGGTAAGATATTTTTATATCACGGTGTTCTTATTTAATCTATAATCCTTATATTAATGATAAAAAATCAGTTTTCCTTTTTAGGTCTGCATTCATTTTTTTTAATCATAAAACCATAAAATGAACAATAGATAACAATTTGATTTCAATTAAACTATATTTTTACTTCTTTAACTTTATTATTATCACAAGCATTTAATGCTTCATTTATATATTTTCTCTCTGCCAATTATCTCCAACCAGCATTCAACTCCCCATTTGTTACTTCTCTATCAAAACATCTGCTTTTGTAACTGGGAAGAGGCGAAAAGGCGGGGTGGATGGAAGTGTTTGTCGGCAAATACGTTTATATTAACGGCCCGAAAGCGACAGTGTTTTTGCAGGAAGCTTTATAATTCTTTCATTTTCGACTCCTCATCTCCCTCCTCTGCCCCTCTGTCATTGTTATTCCTCTGAAATCGGCATTGTTTCGAACAATGATTACCTTTCTACTCTAATGAGTACCGAAGCAGATCTGTGGAGCGAAGAGAAGAGCAAAAAATAAATATCTTTCTTATTCCCCTCTGTAAGGGTGGGCACCTCTGTTAGAAGTCTATTAATAAGACCCATAGACTAGGGCGAAGACATGCGAATGTCTCAAAAGAGGCTCTACTCTGCGGGGGCCTCGAATTAGGAAGCGATAACTTTATTTTGGGGAAGTTGTATTCTGCAGCTGTCGATGGAGTGATGCATGCGTTCACACTGACTTTCCTTTTCACCAGAAAGATATGTGGCTTGTTCGACTACCATTTTATTTTAATTAGTTGTGAGAAAATGTTTATTTTTCCTCAAAAAAAGTTGTTAAGGCTCATTTATTTCTCAACATTCTATTGTGCAATTCATTCGCACTACGAAAAATAATAGTATGTTTAAGAATAACATTTTCCTTAAACTTGAAATTAAATACTATATTACATCCTTCTCGACTATTATTGCTTAAATAAACTGAACAAATATATTTTTTTCTTTTTGATTTGACTTAATTCTTTCTTGTTGAAGAATTTTAAAGAAATAATCGCTGGTCGTATTGAAAATTAATTTTGATCAATTTTAAAACGAAGTATTAGGAGCTGGAATTATTAGCACTCGGTTTAAATAATCATATGTTCTATAGGTTGCGTGATTTAGAAATAAATAATCAGGACTTCAGCATCTACTAGATATTTTATTAAGCTCGCTAATTCTATTAAATCAGTACAGCTACTGCGAAGTTGTTTCAAACAACTCACGTGCTTTTAAAAAGTTAATTGTAACATTTACTACTTTAGGAAATAAAATTTATTCGATTTTGTCAGAGGCAAGTAAATAATATTCAGCCGATTTTTCTGAAAACCGCTTGGCACGTACAGCAAGTTATCTAGTGACAAAAACAATAATTGTTGTTGTTCTAACAGAACTATATATATTTAATATGTTTTCTGAATTACAAATATTATAATCATTTTATGTTTTTTGAATCACCTTAAGATCTAACGATTATGAAATATTGCATCCGCATGGCTCTTCACTATAATTTTAAAGATCATTTCAATTAATCTTTATGCAAAAATTTCGATAAAGGTAATAAAACTCAGTGTCTTTTTAAATGCTGTTGCCTTAGTAGAATATTTTAAATCGATATTTTATTTCACTGAAATTTTATATTAGGAGAACTGTTGAAGTGTCTCAATTATTTAGGCATAAAATGAATTATTTCGTATTTAAAAAAAACTAATGCTGGCATAGTGACAATGAATTCAGGAAATGCATATTAAAAATTAGAGCTGGCAATTTCATCCTCAATAGCATATAATACGTGCATACTCTATAGTAACTTTATTTGGTATGCATACATTACTTACATTGTATCAGAAACTTGATCTGGCTAATGTCATCTTAAAGACCATATAATAAATACATACTCTATAATAATTTTATTTGATATGCATGCATTACTTACATTGTATCAGAAACTCGGTCTGGCTAATTTCATCCTACAGAGGATATAATAAGAGCATACTCTATAATAACTTTATTTGGTATTCATACATTACTTACATTGTTTCAGAAAACTCGATATGGCTAATTTCATCCTAGAGAGCATATGATACGTGCATACTCTATAATAACTTTATTTGGTATACATACATTACTTATATTGTATCAGAAACTCGGTCTGGCTAATTTCATTCTAAAGAGCATATAATAAGAGCATACTCTATAATAACTTTATTTGGTATGTATACATTACTTACATTGTATCAGAAACTCGGTCCGGCTAATTTATTTCACTTTAAATTTCGTCATTAATTAATCTTCAAATGGTCACGCGATTTCAGTGTCCATTTAAAATAGTTGCTTCTCTCATGTCTTGCGATGGAATTTCCCATAGTTGTTCTGCTTTTTGAGATCTGTGCACACGTGTCCCATCATTTGCGGCGAGTTTTTTCGCGAAGAACTTCTCTGTTTTCTCCTCCTCTTTTCACGAGTAATCCAAATGACCAACTGACACGCGAACTCCTTTCGGGCAGTGGCGAGAGGGTGTGGCGACACCTGTCTTTGACCTACAGGGTTGCCACATGTCGTGTAAGCTCCCTTTATTGTCACATTTAAACAGTGCGACAAATTTTGATTGATCTCCGCGCTGCTTTCCCTTGCCAGCGCTTCACCTTACTTAGCAGACCCTTGTTCATTCACACGGTTAAGGATCATTGAGAATAGTTCAGGACTGGACCACCCCTCTCAGTAATTATTTTCACATTTACTTCGTTTTAATGATGTTAGCAGATATTTTTCAAGTCTTAATTCTTCTTTCTTTTTCTCCCGCTACGCGAAGTCTTTTTCTGTATTACTTTCCGTTTGTGGCTTGGGGGTCGGAAAAATTATCTTAATGATTTTATTTCGAAGGTATAAGAGAAACGTGATGGTAAGTTGTGTTTCTGTATTCCTTGTGGGCATATTTAGAATACTTCTCTGTGTGACCTTTCATTCTTCAGAGGCTAATAAATATTTAAATGGGAAAAATTGAGTTTAGAAGAAAGTAGAATATAGTTTCTTGAAATGAATAAGAGTTTCTGGTTTAAAATAGCAAAAACTAGTTTTCAAGAGTTTGGTCGTATTAAAATTGCTGGATGTACATATAAGCATTCCTAGATTATATTTTTTCCACATAATTCTATATAATGATTTTTTAAACGTTAAAATATTTCCATTTTCAAAAGAATCTCTGTTGCAAAAAATTTTGATTTATGTATGATTTTTGTTGATTATCTTTTATGTTTTTATTTTTTTTAGTTACGCTTTTCACCTCTTTTGTTTCACTTTGTTCTAATGATAGCAAAAAATAAATTATTTTAAACTGAAATATTTCATGAAATCTAAATATGTTTCATTGAAAAGATTGTCTATTGAAGTAAAATAAAAAAAAGTTCTCAGCATATCTTATAATTTCTTTAAAGAAAATCTTTTTCCTATGTGATTAGATTAAATGTTTGCAAATTATTCAAAATAATATAATAATATTTCTTAAATGCTTTGATTGTTTGTGAGAATCTCTCATAACTCCTAGTTTTAAATCTTATGATTTATGTTTCCTTGTTAGTTAATGTGCTGCACATAGTAGTAATATCACCTATTCTTCATCATTCTTCAAATTCTGTTTTGTTCGATCATTTTTTGGGCAAATGTTAGAAAGAAAGAAAGAAAAAAAAATGTTTTTATTGTTGTTCAGAATGAAGGAAAATTAGAACACCATAACATTATTGCTGCCACCCTAGGTAAACATGCTGCATTTTCTCGCTCGAACTATCTCTACTTAATTGTTTACTTTTCTTTTCCATTCCTTCACTGAAACAAATTGCCATTTCTTTCCATTAATTCTCACGCCACTGTTTGATGTTTTACTTACCTTCCGTTTCTGGTTGTCAAGGTGCAGGCAGCTTCCCATTCCTCTCCTGTCAAAATGGCCCCCTCCTCCCCTGTACGTCTGTCTTCCCTTCCCACCCCCATTCGATAATCCCGCAGGCGGATCTATTGATGCGGTTGTTTCAACTGACAAATGAGTCTCTTGATTGGCACCTTCTGACTGATTCTGACTCTTTCTTCGCCTCCATCGATCACACCATTCTACACAACAATGGTGTGACTGTTCAACACCTTTTTATTGATAAATAAGCACACAAAAGGTGCATCTCTCTTTCTCAATCAGTCACCGAGTCGCCATTATCGTCTAAAAGGTGTCGTGAGATCATTATCGAGGAAAATTTCTGTATCGGAAAACTGCGTGAAAACGTTTCGTCATGTAGTATGTTGGATTTCTATGTATGTCATTTCTGTTTTGTTGCAACTACACAAAACTTTGACAACCTGCATCAGATAGCCATTTTTCCCTAAAGTGTCATTTGGGGAAGCTTCCAATAAAAATAATATTGAATAATTGTTGATTAATTATTACGTTTTATTTCGTGATTGATACTTTATCCAGATCTGATTGCACCATTGCAGTCATTTGTAATAAAATTACGAAATATGGTCAGATCGTAACTGAAATCTTTTATAGAACGACATTTTTTTCCTCCGTGAGATAGTGATTAACATTTTCCCTCCAGGAAAAACAAAATAGAGTCGTCACGTTTCAATTGAGTATTTACCCGTTTGATCAAAGCACTTGTTTTTCGTATGTATTTTCAAAATTTCACATGTTTTCAAAAGTTTTTTTTTAAAATTATTATTATGCAAGTTATCTATAATGGGATTTTTAACAGATTCAATGGCCTGTTTTTGAATTTATTCTTTTCCGCGATGTTTCTATTAAACCTATTCACGTTAATCTCACAACTATGACATGAAAAATATTTTTTATTAAGTTCTACGAAATTTTGAGTTATTTTTTTATGCGCGTATTAGTTATCTTAATATGTAGAAACGTCACACATTAATAAAACTTAATTATTTTATATTCATCAAAAATATGTTTTGAAAACGAAAATAAAAAGAAATTCTTTTATATTGTTTGTTTTTATTCTTAATCCAAGTTTTTTATTAATTCCCTTGACAACTTTCCATCGTAGACCATGGTTTTTCGACATTATCTCGTGTATTTCCCAAAGATGAATCTAATTTTAAGGAAACTTCTCTTCCATTTTTCTTTGTGAAATTTTATTCGATTTTTCCCTTCTAAATCGAACCTTTCGCACTATTGTGCTGCAGACGGAATTTGTTTAAATAAACGTCTTTTGGTATTAGTAATCTTTTTCCGAACTCTATTCAGACCACATATCCGCCAGAAAAACTAATTTCGAAGAGTCAACGGTGACCTCCCCCTCCATTCTCTTCTTGCAGTATCTTGTGCCCCGGGTTATAGCCGAGATGTGAAAAGAAAAGAGAAAATAACTTTATTTTTGATGTGGGGATGGATATTTTTCCGAGGCGTAGTGGAATACTGAAATCACTACTCGCCTTCTGTTTCGCTCCTATTCTCATCTTTTCATTTAGAGAAATATATATAACAACTATTCTCTTTTTTCCCAGTATCTTCCGAGAGATTTTTTAATCAGTTACCCTCCTACCTAATACAATAAATTGCGCTTCCGTTTTACTACTTAGAAATACAGACGAAAATTAAGTGGAACTTCAGTGATGCTCGTGAAAATTCAGGGCATGGATGAATTCTGTGACTTTATTGAAATTATCTTTATAAGTGAGACATTATGAAACCGTACAATCCTTTGGCGACATTATTATTTGGTTAGACACGTTTGAATGATATATTATGAACGGAACAATTTTCACTTTTGTATTATTAAAGATAAAACGAAGGAAATTTGAGTTAATTACCGGAATTACTAGCTTCTTCTGTTTAATAAAACATACACATATCCACGCCGTATCCATATGCAAACAAAGTAAAATGGTAAATTAATTGATTAATTAAATTACTTTTTAATATTGGTCTAGTGCCATTTCATTGCAAATTTTTCATTATTCTATACTATTTATAGTAAAAAAGATTCTAAATTTAGAACCTGAAAATCAGAAAGTAATTAATATTAAAAAAAAGTTCTATCTTTATCTGTTTGAAGGAAATTCTCAAAATACATTTTTTTTAAAAAAATATTTGAAGACTATAATCTCTGCCAGCATCTACGTACTGCTATTGCTTTTTTTTTTTTTTTTTTTGGTTCTTCCTCCCCTTTTTTTTTTTTTTTTTGTGGTGGGGAGGGAAAATAAAAAGGTGATATGCAATAGTAAAAAATTATTTTTGTATCATTTGCATTTTGCAAATTTCTTTGAAATTATTCTTAATTGTGCATAATTTAGAGAATCGAATTTTTGAGTTCCATCATTTATCTGCCCGGCTGTTTTTCTTTTCATATTGCATTGTATGAACAAAAGCAAATACATATAAACTTGCACTTAAATAAATAAACAAATATCTCAAAATTCTTATTTAAAGACACTTATTTGTTTTTTTAAAAAATGATTCTCTTTACAGTACAAAATATTTATTCAAACCAATCAGTCGTTAATAAATATAATTTTACTTTGAAAACTGCGACGATTAGTCATATTGTAATTGAAAGATAAATTTGAAATTTCAATCCGTACAATTAGATCATCGTTTCGAAATAATAACAATCCTATTTATTTAATCCTAATTCATTCAAAAAATATATATTAATTTTAATTCCAAAATGTTTGCTTTACCATTTATTTAAAAAAAAGTATAGGTTTTCGAAACAACTTCGTCCTTCATTGACGTCTTTGCCTGGTAAACGTTATAAATCAAAGCACAAGCATATATGAGACTGAATGTTTCGTATTTCCATTTCTAATTTAATACACCATCTTTTCCCTCCCCACGACAAGAAAACAAATTTTCTCTCCTCTTTCCTCCGTGTCGAGATTATGGTTTCTTTTCTTCGGAGAACTCTGAGGTTTGTACGGATTAAGTAAATTAAATTGTCTCAGGTTTTGAAATTTAAGGTTTAAAAAAAAAACCAGCTCTCTTACCCTGCAAAATTTGCATATTACAGAATTTTGTTCTTCAAGTGCTCTTTCCCACTAGATTTTGTTACGAGTGTGTTCTTAGTTTCTAGGTTTTTACTCCCTCTTGGCTCATTATTTGTATAAGTTTCTTGTTTTGCTCATTTCGTTTGTAGATGAACTTCTGCTGTAAATGGGAAAAGAGAACTTAACTCGGCGGATATCAAAACTACGAGCAAACTTCCGTGCTATTCTCAAGTTTGCAAACTAGTTTGTTAAAATTACCTTCTTTTTGAATAAGCACGCATCTCTCATTTTTTTCCACCCGCCTTCTTTTCTCGGGAGACATTAAATTTCTTAACACGAATTGAAACAGCGGTGGAAAAAGATTAATACGAAATTTTACATTTCCGAGCTGTTTTTTAGAGTTTTATCATTTGTGTCTTAGGCTTGACATTTGTTAATTTTTTAAAACCATAATTGTTTAAAAGAATCATTTCAAACTACTCATTTGAGTATATTGGTCAAAATAGATTGTTAACAAAATTTGCATGGATTTAGAAGCATGCTAAAAGTTCTATGTACAAATATGAAAATATTTGAAAAAATTTTCAAATTGATTATATATAGTTTTGCTTCTTGTGTTTCCAAAAAATAAATTAATAATACATTGCGATTATAGATATTAATTTGAGGGTTTTAGTTTCTACGTCTGGAAAAATTACAATTTCCTATTTTATATTCTGAATACTTTAAAATAACCAAGAGATAACTGTGTATCAAATTTTTGACGCTAGGAAATCCGATGCATGATTAACCTTTTGAAATTATTTTTTCTTCCGCCTGTAAACTTTTAAATGTAAAACCGTGAATTACAGCTCTCAATATGTAGATATTAATTCACGTGATTTATTCCCTTCAAAATTCATATCTGAAAATCATTCAATAAACATTTCGATAAAAAAAATTAATAATAACTTACTTTCACGGGTAAGTTTGCTTATTTTGCAAGGTATTTATTTTGCAATTTTGAAAAAAATGAAAGCTGTGGCGAAAAGGAATATTTTTTCTGGAATTAACCATCTGTATTCCTGTAGTCAGAATTAGACGAGGAAGAGGTAAATAGATAAGACTGGCACTTGATGGTTGTCAGTTTGAATGGGACGTCAGTGAGGCCACCATTCTGGTTCGATTTAGATGCAAGACACCTCTTGTGTCTTCAGTGATTTGTCGTAAGGGTTAGAGTACTGCATTACTCTTGTCGTTGTCGTCCTTATTTTCTGCTTTTCCATCGGAAATGCTTAATTGTGATGTCCCCTGCTTTTCCTTTCTTCTCTGTCTAGATTAAATAAAACTAAAAAAAATTAAATCTGTATGCATTTGATAAATATAAAGAGGGTTTCATTATTGAGGAATAGAAAATTTTTAATATTAAATTATTACTTGTCTTGGACACTTCTAATAGGAATATTAGTTTTTTTTTTCAGTTAACACATCTGGACTTTTATTCATGTCTATGATTCCATCAAAGTATCAGCCATTAAAACCATGCTATTTCAATTGTGTTTGTATGCTCTATTCACTGTGTGTATGATTCTGTTGAAAACCAATCTAGTGACATTATAACGTTATTAAAAATATATTTATGTGATTTTTTAAAAATTTTCTAAGGTTGTGACCATTTTTTCCCCCATTCATCTTGTAAACTGCACAGATATTAAATAAAATTATTCATTTTTAAGTTGAAATAATAGAGAAATCACTCGCGTTTTAATTGTTGCTAAAACAGTAAAAAGGGCTTGAATTCCAACAGAACATTATGTTTATTAATGGATATTAGAGTGGGAGTGGGTAATAAAGAAATTTTTTTAAAAAATATTTAAGAAAATTTTTTAAAAATTAATTTTAAGCATTCAAGGAATATTTGTGCAAATATTAAATTTTCATCACTTAAAAAGATTTTTTTTTTTTTTTTTTAGATTTTAAAAGTTTTAGCAATAATGTTTTTAAAAAAATCCCGGAAAAGGGTCAAGATTCAGCGTAATTTGTAAATAAAATAAAAAAATATATATATACCACTCTTAGATTTATATTATCCTCGAAATGTATACATGTGCTAAATTTGGTAACTGTTGATGAAACAGTCTGACCTGGTGAAAAACAACGCACACGCTCACTCATTTTTATTGTTATGGGAAAAAATATCAATAAATAAGTCTTGTGTAAGTGAAATGAAATCTGCCATGTTTTAAATTCACACACAAACACTTCTGACTATAGAAGGAACTGCGTTTTTTTCTTTACCCTTTCGTTTTATTTATTTATTTGTATGAAAATCAGTCAAAGAAATCTCGGTACTCTTTAATCTTTTATTTTCCTATTTGGTTGTTAGAAACTTAGCATGAGAATATCCACTATACATTACCCAAATCCTTAATATCTATGGGTATTCTTGTTTGTGTTTAAAACCGTTTTCTATTTCCTAAAAAATTCCAGAAAGGAGTCGAAACAAGGAGCGCGAGGGGTTACCTTACAAAAGCCGTTCCGAGTCATTGAGTTCGCTTAGTTTTCATCAGTACTTAAAATAAACACCATCTTATAGTAGTAGCAGCGAGCTTAGCGTCCCTGTTTTTTAATGGGCTATATTTACAGAGCTTAACGCCTGTTTAAGATTCACTGTTCGTTCAGGGTGTGCTTGAATGGAAATGAAAGTGCTTATCTCAATCATCGAGCGTAAAATTACGCTCTTAAAGTGACGATCTAATCCTGCCGGCTATTTCATGTCCGTCAGGGGGGAGCTATCATTAATAGCTAAGTGCGCGAAATGTTATATTTGCGGAAGCAATTGTGAAGTGGATCCACAAGGGTTTGTACACTCCTTGGACAGATGTTTTCCAAGACATGCCTTTATTGTTCTCCACACCAAATTGATTCTTCTTTTTTTTCAACCAGAGGAAATGATGAGACCATTTAAAATTGCTTGTTATAATTCTGAGATGTGTGCAATTCTTTTTTAATACCTCAAACGCTGACTGATTACATGAGTTTTTAGTGAAGTATTGTCTTGTTCTTCATAAACGGTTTTTTTTCTCTCGTGAGGTTTATTATTAGTATTGAAAATTAACTTAAGCAATTTCTAATTTATTTTTTTATTTTGCTTTGTAGTAATAAAATTTAAAATGCTTTGTAGTAATAGAATAGTTGATGAAATAAAACATTCGTCTATAAATTAGATTCTAATTTTGTTAAAAATAGAATCTCCATCTGTCTTTTACTAGTGCCTTAAAAAAAGAATTGTATTCAATAAAGAACATTTGTTTCTCTCGAATGCTTTTTATATCATAAACCATTGTTAAGAATCATGGTTAAATAATGGGACGTGGAAAGTTGCGAATGGGATTAACACTCTCCATTGCTAAGCTTTATTTATTTATTTTTAATTTTCTAAGCTAAATTATTTGTACTTCTTCTATATAGCCGACCACCCCGCCACAACTAAGCGTAGCAGTATCGACAGGATTTATTGTGATCGACTGAGAAAATTATTTGTACTTGCATAGAGATTTTTAATAACACTTAATCATTCATAATACTTAACAATTTCATACTTGTATAAGAACGCTAATTGTTTCAACATCTATTCAAGCTAGATTTAAATAAATGTTTTTTTTCCCCTTTTCATGAAAAAAGAGATAATCAATTTTGCTACAAAAAGGAATCTTAAAGAGACAGTAATGTTTTCTTAAAAATGAAACTTACATTTTATTTCTATAAAGACAATGAGTTAAAAATATAAAATATAAAAAGTCCTTCAAAGGTACCCCTCCCAACTCTTTATCTATAAATAGAGCTATAAGGTTGCATAACATTTTTTGGGGCCTGTAATTTCGATACCAGGAGGAACCACTACTTATTTTATTAGCACAACATCCGATGTAAATATCTCCTAATGTTATCATGATTACTCTGCACGTCGACTGTTCTCAGTAAGAATTGAATAAAGTTGCTATTAAATATTAACATAATTTTGTGCACCCAGAAAGACAGTGTCAACGTAATGCAGTGGCCAAATAATTACCGCTTTTTAACTATGTATTTATTCATGGGTGAGGTAAATTGCGCCACTACTGTTTTGATAAAAAGGTAATTCCATTTCTTGTCTTTTTCCCCCCTTTCATCGCGGTTGATTTAACTTGTTTTAGAGGTAATAATTACTGGGCTTTCTTCGCACCGGAGCAGCAGTTTTCTTTCTTTTTTTTTATTATTATTATTCACGTATTTGCAATTCCTATTATTGCAAATATATTCGATTGAATTTGAAATTTCTTAACACGTTTCAAATGTATATTTGTCGTAGGAAGGTGGTCTGCTTTTAAAAAAAGAATTATGCCGCTAATCGTAACCATTTTTGCTCCTAGCAGTTTTCATCCCATTTGAAAATTAATGTTGAATTAATATCAATGTTAAATTTTACCGGATGGACTTTTTGTTTGGTTAAATGTGTTGCTTAATTCAAAATTGCATATTGTTGAATTTTTCTTCTTTTTTTAATTCTTGGCAATTATTTTTATATCTGTAAAAATTAGAATTTTTATTCAAACTTTTGCTTTTTTTTTGTTACAGTTGCTGTAATCTAGTAACTATACTTAATATTTAAAATTTGATTTTTTTAGCCTATATCCAAAGTATTTGTTGCTTAAAATTTAAATTCATATTCATATAATTTCAGAATTATTGTTAAAATACAATCAAATCTAAGAATAGGAATTCCGAATTTAAATAATTTTTTTCAGAGTAATCAAAACCTTTTATTATTTTTTTATTAAGCCTTACATTTTATCACGTGAGTTAAGTTCACCAATTTCCTTTTGTTTCTTTTCTGAAGAATACATTACCGGAAAGGAAATAAAGCTTCGTCATTTTATTATTTTTTCCCCTTTTCCCTTTAATTCATTTCTAGAGCGGTCCGTTCAAATTGAATTTCACCCAGCAAATTAAATCATAGCAAATTTCTTTATTTCCACTTCTCATAATACCGTGCTCGGTTTCTATCTATCATCACATATGCACTTACCCATTCTAAAAGGGGAAGGCCTTTTAAAAGCATTTCTCCCATCCGTGGAATATTGTCTGATTGTGTTCAATTAAGAGCTTTTCCATTCGCTCAGGGTTCTCCTCTTCATTTAACAGCCTTGGGGCGTTATTGTTCCATTGGGGCAGATTAAGACCTAAATCATTAAATTCCCCATAATGAGTAGCGGTGGATTTTAATTCGGTTTGTGTTCTAAATTGTGTCTTAAATATCTTTCGACTTGATGCTCATTGATACTTCCAGCCGCTAGTAATTGGCGAAAAATCTTTCTTTCGAAAGGCTTACCTTATTTTTTTTTTCTTTCATTCTGTTATTTTTGTGTTTAACAGGTATAACTCTGATGATGCCTTCAAGCATATAGATTGTTTATCTTTTTCTCTTCATTATAAAGTTAATATTCCTTATTTTTTTTAATGTTTACTTAATTAAGGTGCTTTAAATAATGCAATTAATTTATTTGAATGCTAATAAACTAAATTTAATGCTCTATTGGAATTTATTTAAATAATTGTACCTTGTTTCGAAAAAGTAACTTGTTTGGTGCCGATATTGTAATTTGATGTTGTTTCAAATATCAAGAAGAAAAGCTGCTGGACTGAAAATAAAAATGGCTGGGAAAAAACGCATATTCCTACGATAATAATGACTTTGATTAAAAAAAAAACTTTTGGTAGATTTAAATTTTTAGTGTGGAATCTAAGATAAATGAAAAAAATTATGTGAATTATGTGAATGCTTTTCTTGAATTTCATTGTAATTCAGAATAAAGAAGTTTGCCATTCGATAATAAGTGTAATTCTTTGCTTATAAATAAGTATGAACGTATGTGTGTGTCGGTGCTCTTCAAACTTGGCAGATAAACCTAGGGCTACCAAGCTCAGCACTTTTATACTTTGGTGGGGGTAAAGATGAGTTTTGTAGCAGTTTATTAAAAATTTTAGTTAAATGAAAATTATTCAAAAATTTTAGCAGTTTTATCCGATAACTTACAAAATTATTTCAAACGAAAAATAATTTTTTCATGTTCATGAAATGTTCATGTTCATTTTTCATGTTTTCAATGAAATTTTCAGCAACCAATTAATTTCAATGAAATGACGCAAATGCACCCAAACGCTTTTTATGCAAACTACATTATTAGAAATCGGAATTTTCGTCAGTGAAATTTCTTTGAATTTTGCTCGCAAAAATTATTCAATGAAATTAAAATCAAAATAGGTGTTGCTTTTATTTGGTTATGATTTTATTCTTTATTTTTTCATTAATTACCATTTATATCAGAAATCGATAAATAGCTCCATTATCGATGAAGATGCGAAGTCATTTAAAATATCTTGGCTGTCTCTGCTTGTATTTCAAACTTACTCTGCCATATACATTTTTTTTTCTTTTCTAAATTTTATTTTCTCAGTCACTTCCTCCTTCTGCTTTTTTTTTTCTCTCTTCCCTCGTATTCGGTCCTCCCAGATATGAGTCGATCTGTTCGGCAAATAATTTCGTGCCACATGGCCTTTCCCCCTGTTGGGCTCCAAATATATTGCCTTCCAGCGTAAATAAATTTCTCCCAGATATGTGTTATCAGGCTTCGAAGTGAGTGAGGAAAAAGCAAGGTGATAACCTTTTTTTTTTTTTTTTTAGTACTTTAAAAAATATTCGCTTAAAGAAAATCGCGGTCGAACTGAAATGTCTCCGATTTCGAATGCGAAATTTGAGATTTGAATTCCTCTATTTTTTTCACCGCTTTTAGATATGAAAATTAAAAAAAAAATGTATATATAACATCACACTTGGTGAATTCGCGAATTTGCTGTTAGATCCTATTCATATGAAAGTCTTAACTTTTTCTGCTTTAAATTCAGATTTATTTTGGTTTTATATCGAACAGCTAATTTTTTTTTTTACTTCATTTAACATCTACGTGAGTTTTTATATTTATAATTTTTTTTTAATCAGCTTTTAAATGATTCATAACACTTTTTTTTAAAATCATATTTTAAAACAGTGACGAATAAAGGTTCTTAGTATTATTTTATTTCAACGGATGTTAATAAATTTTATTCTAATATAAATGCCTTTTTGGAACCGAAAATATATTTTTTTGTGAAAAACCTCTGAAAAAGTTTGGTGTGTTTTGGAAAAGGGATATATATTTTCAAAATTATGCAGTTATTGGTGAATTTTTTATTACGTTAAATATTTTCATTTATGGATTAATTAATTTTTCTTAATCCACTGACATTTATCGAAATTATAACGAATCATTTAAAAAATTGTATGCAACGCATATTAAAAAATATCCATAAGCACTTTTCCAGGTAAATATATTAGGGATTGCACTTTTCGAATTTGTTCAATTTATCTTTAGATTATTAATTTTGCCGACATTGGTTTCGAAATGGCACAGTTTAATAGATCCGTGATTGCAACGCTTGGCGCCGATTTGGCCTCATTTCAATCACTCAGCAACCCTATCCCGCGCACAGAAACCTCTGATATCCTTTCTCATTAAAGTCCTAAACGGGAAGGGAGCATTTGCATAGCTTTTGAGGTGAAAATCTCTTTTACGGCAGCTATACGACAAATACGAATCTTGTTTTATACTCATTAGATTCATCAACAGGGCCCTTGTGATGGGGCGGTAATAGCGCGCCGCCCCAATAAGTACTCCCTCCTCACAAACCGGAGAACCCTCGTCGATATAAAAGAGAGCAATTTCACTCGACTTTGAAGGGCTTTTCACGTAGTCAGCCCTCTTTTCTAAAAGGAAAATCCTTTATGGTTTAAGGGAGGAAGAAACGAAAAGGGGGAGCTACTTTGCATCCGAAGCTTTAAACTTGTCCTTTTGGCTGTTGATTAATTTTGGGGCTGCGAGAAGTTTGGCTTTATTTGACAAAGGGAAATGTGCCGTAAAGGTTTTTCCTCTCTATCCTCCCCTCCACCCGTTTCATTAAATAAGTCTTCTCTTTCTGATGCCTACGCTGCGAGATAGTTTTCTGTGTTTCAAGGCGCCTTCTGTACTCTTTTCTCTGAAATTATTAAACTAACTTTTTTCATCATTAGTTGTGCTTCTTTCTTTGTTTCTAAGCTTTATTACGACTTAATGTATTGTTTTTGTTTCCTGATTTATGAATGCATTAAAGGCCATTCTGTTTGTGTTAGACATTTTAAAATTTGCTGTATATGTTTATTTGACTTTCAGAATGCTTGTAGATTTTTATTTGACTTTCTTGTTTAGAATTTCGCTTGCTGAAAAGTAATTTGAGTTATATGTTCATGTTTCTGTTTTGTATCATAATTATAACTTCCAAACATTACTGTTTTTAAGTAAACTTTTAACGTATTATTAACACAGCATTATTTTATCATAATAGTTCTAAGAAATATACCTTAAATATTTACACTACTTTCAATTATTAATTGTTTTAAAGTTCTCATATCAGATGGGTTTCTTTATGTCTCAATGTCAAACTGCAAATTTTCTTCTGATTCTGAATAGGCAATGTATGATGTATTTCTATTCTGCTTTCGACATTATTCATTCCAAAAAAATGTCTTTTGTATTCCAAAACGGCAAGCCATTCGACACTCCAGCATACTCTTCTTTAAAGAACATGCGTTCACGAATCTCATTGCGAAATGCTCTCCTCCAAAATTCTCTCTCTTTTTTTCTTTCATCGCCCACTTATAGTCGCAAATTTCTGTTTTATTTTTTTTTCTCAGTATTGCTCCGCACTTGACCATACCCGATGGATATTTGAGAGAAGAAGGTACTGGAAACGATGAGCCGTTGCGCTCGTTCTTCCACTAACCAATTCCATCATCGTCGCCACCATCCCTTTTTTTTTCCTTGCCAGAAAAGGGAATGCAGCAGCAGAAGCACCCCCTCCTACTCTGGCCCCCTTTTTTTGGCGCTGGCGGGGAATTCTATCTCCTCCTTTATGCATCAATAGAAATATATATTCCAGAGCAACTTTTCCTCGGGAATTGAATGCGAAAAAGTAAGAAGTCACTCAATCGCGAAGCTGCCATGAAAAGGGGGCTAGGAAACAGCTTCCAACATGGCCGATTCCGAGACCGAAAATGAAAGAATCAAGTCGCCTACCCATTACTAGCATCCATAATTCATAGAGTTCCCTTTTCTCGGAATGTGTGTATGTGTTAGGGGTATGGATGGATGCCTGCATGAATAGATGGATGGATGAATGGGTGGATGGTTAAGAGCTGCGTTGAGGAGTTTCTCGATGTAATCCGAAAGGCACCAATTGTGACGATTGCCCATAGTCACATCTTCCATTTGCAGAGATCCCAATCCATTCTGATACGAAACGTACCACTTTTATAAATTCGAACTATTTCATTTGAAGTGAAACAAAACTCTAAGCAAAAACTACTAGCCGGAAGATTTCATATCTGAAGCAATATTTTTGCTTTCGCTATTGTGTGGATTTTAAGTTTCTTAGTCTGGTACTAAATTGAAATCATAACAGACTGAACAATTTATCTATCCCAAATATTGTTAATTCATACTTGCTGTCTTAAATAGGATTTAATCTCAATGATTTTACTTTTCACGAGGGAATTCAATATATGTATGTACTCAAATCACTATGGTAGTCTATTAAATAAGATCTAACTACTAGCATTTAATGTAATCACCTTATCAATATTTAGAATAACTTAAGTTTCTTAGATTATCTTTACAATGCTTACGGTTGCACTTTCATTCCCTTGCTAAATATCAAAGGCAAAATTGGCGAATTAAAAAAAATTTTTTTTTGTTTCATTCAAAATCATTAGCAAGAAAATTAAGCTATTTTGTCTTTTATACATCTGTCGAAAGGACGTAAAATGCTTTGACAATAATATAATTATTCCTATACTAACGATAATTGTTTTTACTCCCACAGGTATGCATAAAATAATTTCTAAAAAATTTGAATTTACTGTAGTTTCTTTTGGTAGAGATTTGTTTTCTTTGTTTCGAATTTTTTACATCTTAATCACAGCTTTCATGTGATGAAATGCCAAAAATGCATCTCAAGTAACCATTTTCTCTGAATTGTCATTTACTTTTTTACTCTAAACTGGAAACTGTTTTTAAGTTTATGTCTGTCTCCATAAAAAGGCTGTTTTTACTTTTCCATTAAAAAAGAAAACTCTTGCCTTTTACTTCGTGTCTATTATTTCAGTAATATTTTTTCCCTACACCTTTCTTTTTTTCCCCTCATACATCTTTTTCCTTTCACTGCCACAAGAAATGTGCTGAGTACACTGTTCGAAATTCCGCTGCTCTCAGCTGTATCTTTTTCTGTTGGACAGCGGTTTTCGATGTGTAGCGTCTGTCATATGGTACGGTCATTGAATGGGCTCACTGATGAAATAGCTTCATTCCATTGACTTACACAGTGGATCTCTTCTCTTACCCTCTTTCGCAAACTGCTTCTTTTTTTTTTCTTCTCCCGTTAACTTTTCGAAAGGTTATCTATTTTAAGGGAGCCTTTATTTTATTACTTTTTCTGCCCTTGTGGATTACGTTTCTGAGAAAACTTTTCGGAATTGACTTTCATATTCCTAGACATCGATTTGCTTTCATAAAACTATTTTGGTTTCTTTTCGTATTTCAGTTCTTGTAGACGTTAATCAAATGGCTTGAAAGGAATCTATTTTGTTAGACTTTAGAGGTCATTAGGGTTGCAGTAGTTTTCATTTATGAGGATCGGTAGTTTTTTGAATGATAAATATATTTTCATGAATAACGAAATACTTCTACTACATTGAGTGTTTAGTTCTTATTTTTAATCATGACAGACTCTGTTGTTTAAATTTCTTTTTATTCGGTAAGTCCTTTTGGAAGCAGAACTATTAATCCATTCTAGACTATCACTCACCATCCAATTCAAATATTGAAACGTTCATAACACGTCGTATTTCAAGCCTCTGGTCTGATCCGCCGGAAAGCAGCGTATCAATTCAATAAGCATCCTCCCTCCCACATCGATTCATTGTTTTATAAATGATCTCTCCCTTCGAAAATGATCACCTGCGATACCTCATAACTAATTCTCGTCACTTTTAAAGGTAAGAATCTTCATTCTCTCTCTTTTACCTCTTTCCTCCTCCGCGCTTAAAGTTAACGTTATTTTTAGATCTTAATAGTCCCTCTAAATTACGTCACTTATCTCTGGTACAGTGGAGCTTCGCCTCACTTGAGAAACACCGCAGCCAATTAGTCACGTCAGCGATGATAAAACATTCAGGCCGAGAGTCGATCTCTGGCGGCGAGTCCATCACCAGTTTTAAGACGACGTCGTTTCGGATGCGACAGAGAGCGGCAACAATTTGCGACTCGCTGGGAATAATGGAGGGTTTAACTCGGAATGACTGCCGCAGAGTAAAGGCAAATCAATCACGGCAGAAAGAGAAATCAGAGCTGGAGAGAGAGGAAAAATCAGAGGAGAAAGAAAAGGGTGTAAATATTTCAGGAGTCGCCATCAGACATAAACTGTCTGACCTCCCGTATAATCCTCTAATCATTCTTAACGGGGGAGGACCCTTTTTCCTGAATGACTGCCAGGAGTGCTTTTTGGTGTACGTGGGGTGCTTAGGTGGTTGAGTGGGACTATCTGAGGTACATGTCCATTGCAGATAGGATGCATTCTTATGCTCCTCTTAGTTTCTTAGAAATAATTAAGTTTTAGATACCTGTTGACATAGTTATCTATCTTACGTTCCATCACTTGCCACCATAAGCTTTGAATTCTTGAAAAATGTCGAGGAATTAAAAATATCAATGCTCTAAACGTTATTTGTGAAAGCCTCGGTATTTCTGGATATATCAACGGCGCATAGTGTCGATAGCAGTTTCAGAAGATTCATGGTGGTTTATTTTCTGTCACTATTGTTAGGATCAAATTTTGAAAAGCATAACTAAATTTGAAATAATTTATAAGTATTTCGTAATGAGATCTCTAATATCATCTAAGGATTCAGTTATTGGTATTTTTCATCTATTCTCTGGGAAAAATTGTAATAATTGATACTGATTACTGGATTTTTTCCCTTCAAGATATATATAAGATAAGAAAGAAAAGTATAAAAAATTATTTATATGATGAACTGAAACATGATGCGGTGACTTTGATAGGTTTGATTGTCGACTGACTGTCCGAATTCCTTGTTTAGTAATGCACAGTTAATTAGGATGAAATATCAAGGTGCATATCCACTGTGGATTGGGTATTTTCAATTTTTCTTTTAATTCCTTACGAATTTGCTTTATGTATATTGTTTGATTATGTTATTCCATATATCTTGAATTTCCACCGCACTATCACTGTTGAATTTCTGGCACGAATAAATATTTTGGTACTTCAATTTAATTATCAAGAAGTTTATTGCTCCTGATTTAGATTTTATCTTAGAGGCGGCTTGTTTTTAATGTTAAAAAGTATTTAATAAAGCATTTGCTACAAATACCGTTATTTTAGCGCTTAAAACATCGAAACGGTGAGAAAGTATAAACTTGCTTGTGTCGTTTATTTTATCAGTTTTGAACATCATTTGAATGAAAAATTCGCGCTTTGTTTTATTCGACTAAATAAAATTACATTTCATTATGTTTGGTTTTAATTATTTTTTAATTAATTAGCATTCATTTAACTTCTTCCTCACTTTTCAAAAAAATATGCAAAGAAATAAAAGTTTCTATCATTGAAGTGACTCGTTTTCATATCAGTATTTAGATTTAGCTGTCAATAATAATTTTAAAAAAACTAATAAAGAGAAAGGGGTTTCTTCTTGGAATGTTTGCATTTTCCTAATTTTTAAGCACTTTCCTTGCTCCGAAAACTTATAGCCGACTCGTTCGATATTTCAAATTATTTTTTCCTTCCTCGCCGCTACAACGAGCCATCGTTATGCCGGAAAAGTCGTCAAGTGCTTGAAATATTACTTCGCATTTTAATTACAATTCTTTACCCCTATCTTCTTCGGGTTCCCAAATTGCTCTTCGACATAAAACCCTTTACGAAGGGGAGGAAGCTTCAACAGCTCCTCCTGCCCTAACTTTCATTGATATCAGATTGACATTCCATTTCCCCATTCTCTAGAAAATTTGCCCCAAACACCGATTATGTGTTTTATTATTTCCCCAGTCATCATTGAAAGGGGCTTTGATCATTTTCCATTTTCCTGAAATGATTTTTGTGCCCGGGTTTTAACCCTCCCCGCCTCTCTTTTGCTGTTTCTTCCTCTCTTTTGCAGACCCCCTTCCCTTTTCCTTTTAGCACTTGTGCACCTTAACGACGAACGGAAATATTTCAATCGACCATTTTCTAATTACAGCATTGCGTGCCATGCTATCTCTCCCACCATCCCCACGTTTGCAATCAGAATGGAAATCTACCGAGAATCGGCGAAATTCTTCTCTTTCCCTTCCACCCACCCGCCCTAATTCACCCCCTTCGTCCTTCTATTTATTCCCTCGGAGGCAAAATATTTTCCCAATAACAGTTTTCGAATCTTATTTCAACAAGCTTCGTAATTACAACGAATCTCGCACACACGAAATTTTAAGATTTCTCTCTCCTTCCGAAAACCTGGTGTTGTTTGTTGTTTCCCTGGCTATTGGAACAGTGGGCAAAGGAAGAGTGGGAGGAAAAGTGGCTTGAGAGCGACAGCAGGACCCTCTGTAGATATCTGCGTGGTAAGAAATCAGCGCGCATGATTAATATAAAATTTAATAAATTAACGTTTTATTTATGGTACATCATTTGTCAAAATATATTAATTAAAATAATATTCTTTATTTTCCTCACACTACAATTTTTTTTCCTTTGACGCCAGCATCATTTATAAAATTCCTTTGCAAGTCAAGAAGAAAACGATGAGAAGTATTGCGATTAGATTGTGAAAATCTAATATTCTGTTTAGTCAAATTATAAAGTTATTAATTCTTATTGTATTTCGAAATCCTGCTGCCTTTTAACATTCATAACAGTACTAGCCAATTTAAAAAGGGGGGTTGAGAAGGAATGTCCTGGATATTTCGGGTATAATTTTACTTCACACATTATTAATATATTCGGTTATATTATTGTTTTAGCTTAAGCCATTATTTGTAATAAAATTGGATCTAAAAATACAAATTTTACCCCACAAGCTTTTTTTAAAAAAAATTCAAACATTAGCGATTTTGTATTCCTTTTCAGTCTTCGATACAAATATCAATACAAAATAATCTTCATGGCAGAGTCTATAGTGATGTTTTGATAGTGACATACAGTTTCTCGAGAAAGTGCCTGATCTTCATTTATCAACAACTGATTGATTTAAATGCCAGTTCCTTTGATAATATATATATTTTTCATTGGTGTCACATAACGACTTTTTAAATTGATATAATCAAAGCCTTTACTATTTGTTCAGAAAAGAAACTATTACATTGACAACAAAAAAAAATATGAAACTTAAGAATATACGATCTAATAAGCATGGGCAAATCTGCTTTATCTTAACTTTTGAATATCGCTTTTATTCTAATGCACTACTTTTTACCTAACATTTTTATGCTGAAATCAACCACTATTTATTAGCTATTTGTATTAGTTTTTACTTAATTCAACGTTTATTTATTTAACGCTTCTCCTGTTACTTTTTATGTACAATAAATTTTTTGTGTTGAATTTTAAATGTTTATTTCTTTATGAAATTATTTTCTGTTTCAGCATCTTTTTTCCTCCATTTAGTTAACATTATTTTCTTTATAAACTTGCCAATTATGAATATTATATCGTAGTATCCCATTCCTCAATATATTGTGGGACAGCAACTTCATGTTTTTTATATGTAAAGGAATCAAACTGTGCAGTTATGGTACTTTTGATAATACCAATACATTCCCGAATGACTTATGCCAGTGATCCTATTAGCCATGAACTATTCGAAAATCCTATCTTGCCCCAATGTTTGTTTAAGGCGTATAAGCCTGGTCTTCAGAAATAGTGGAGGGGGTCTAGAAGTTCATTAGAAGGCGTTCGTGCCCCGAAGCATCCCCTGTCAAACGGTCTTCGAAATCGTCTGATATTTCTGTGTTTAATTACAGAGCTGGTTCGCGATAAGGCCTCTGATCTAATCAGTTCGACTTAATGGCGAGAGATATGTTCATTTTGCGTGCTCCAGATATAAAATGCGGGAGAACTGAAGGAGTTGGAAGAAGTCGAGGAGACTGGGAATGGCCTGTTTTGGCGGCTGGTTGACAAAATTAAAGAAATGCCGCTTGCTATACATGAGATACGATAGATTTAAAATTTTGAATTGTGCTGTATGTTTTTAAAAACTGTTTCATACGAAGATTATACTTTTTACTACTGTTTATGGTCTAAAGATCAAAATAACATTTTTTTTTATTGTACAGCTTTGGGCTACTAATATGTGATGAATTCAATGGGATTAGTCGGTTATTATTAATATTAAAGGTAATTAATCAACGATACATAATGATAATCTGTAATTGCTAATAATAAAGCTTTTAAATAGTTTATAAATAGTTAAATCCTTACAATTAATTATTATTACTCTTCATTAAAAAGAACTAACACCCATTAATTATATTAACTGCAACTTATGTGAAATCCTTCAAATATTAACATCATTTATAATTTTTTTCTTTAGTATTCCAGTGGTATTAATTTTGATTTTATATTAATTATACTTTTGGTTTCTGTATTTAAACAAACACATAAATTATGCAATGGCCAAATTAATACTGTTTATCTTCTTCATCTTTTAAAACAAACAATATTCATTGCATATAATGGGTATAATATCAGTAAAATTATGAGAATTATACATTTAACTGATTGATTGGATTATATTCATACCTACCATTTTCTTAAATTATCGAATAATTTTTCTTACTCATTAGATTTGGCTAAATAAGCATTTATGCTTCAAAGACACACACACACATATAAATGTATATATAAATTTGCATTATACTTTTTTTAAAGGGAAATAATTTCAAAATTTATTTTAATGCATTTTATCAGAAAATTTTTCCTTCTAACCTTCTCTTGGTGTTTTCATTTAACTTGTCAATAAAATTCCATGTATACTCATTGGCCCCCGTTCTTAAAAGGATGATCGAACTTCCGGTTTTGTGCCAATCTATTCATTATTTGAGGAAGCATTAGCTTTTAGCTACCGCGAAAAATATTATTTATCACCCATGATTATAAAAATGTTCTTCCCCCCAACCCCCTTCTAAAAACAATAAAACTTCCAACCTTCATTCATCACTCTTCCCCCGATCCTTCCTTCCATCCTCCCTGTCAGGGCGTTAAAGAAACACTTTGAGAATCTTGTTTAAAAATGCGTTCGAAACGAGTCATCGACGAGAGCATTTGTGGCCAGTTAAGGAAAATGCGGCTTTCAATTTTTCTCTCCCCCCCCCCTCTGCTGCCAACAAAACAAAGCTTTTCTGCAACTCTCTCTCTCCCTCCCCCCCTCCCAACCAATCCGATCCCGAGGAAAAATGATCCGATTCCGGACGATCCGCTAAATCTCTCAAAGTATCATTTCATTTGACGCGGAGTCTCCTTTTTATTCGCGCCCGGACCGATTATAATTCCTCCTTAATCATTCAAGAACGCGGCTTAATTGTAGAGCCGCCATGTTGGACTCTGATGGTGACTGACTCTGGCAATTCGTCGTCCGCCACCTTGGGGACTGGCCACAAATTCCGACGGGATGGTTTTCACTATGAATGGTTTCCCATCAGCGCCTATAAAATTATTAGTTGAAATGCATTTGCCCATTGGATTGGTACTTTAATAATTCAATTAAAATTGCAATCATGCTTTTTCACATATATGTTCATGAGAGAACATTTAACAAATTTACCTAGATTATTATGAAATAATATTTATGCAACGAATAATTTTTAAAAAAATATAAATTAGAAAAATTTTGGAAACATTTTATATTCTATTTTAGTTTTTATTTTTGAAATCCCCCCTCTTATTGTTTTTGTGTCTTGAGAATGATATTTGCTCTACGTCAAATACTTATCATTGTAAGAATGTAATTCGTAAAATAAACCATTCTTCTCAGTTTTAGAATTTTTTTTTCAACTTTTATTGCCTGATATTAAAATGCTGCATTGAAAGTTGTTTATCTGCATTTAAATAAGCTTGTTGAGCCGAATTTCTGAGAATCTAATAAGGACTTAATAAAAAATGAAATCTTATTATTCAAAAAATTGACTTTAGCTTCCATTATTGTGGTATTTTTGAAAAAAATCGAGTTAAAAAGAAATGTCGTTGAAAAAATATCGAGTTAAATCAAAATATATCCTCTTTTTCTTCTAAGTGCAAGTTTCCTATTAAGATCATTAATTAACCTATTTGATTATATTATGTTCTCTTACTTTTATTACACTGCGTTACTCATATTGCATATTTCCTTCCTTCAGTTTCGTTCTCGTTTTTCTATTTAACTAGTTTCAAGATGTTATTTTTGTTTCATGTTAGTTTGTTTATTAATCTATTGTGCTTCAAATTTTCCTTTGTAAAAAAATTATATTATTTAATGTATCTTGTCCTTTATCCACTTAAGTAGTCACTGTGTATGTAACCGCTTTCTTGTTTATTGCTCAACAATGGTGTGGGTTGCATTACTTACATTTAGTTTCTGTCTGAGCTACCAATCACTATGAACAGTCATTCAGGTTTCTATTATGTCAAGGTAGGCAAAATTGATCCTTTGCGATTCTTTATATTTCTTTCACTGGTTGTCCCGATTTAGTTGAAAAATGCACCCCGAATCCATCTTAAAACATCATATTTTTCAAATTTGATTTTTTGAATTAAAATATAGCAGGAGAGTGAAACAATTAATGATAATGAAGAAAAAAAAAGCAGTTTTAAAATTAGTTTTCTCTGCTGCTTGATGTAGCGTTCGTACAAATAGTGTAAGAAGTTTGAATGGTCTATCTGTGGAGAAAACAAGAATCGGAAATGTTTTCTTTAAAAGATTTGATTTTTTTTTCACGCTTGATTGTTTCTTTTTTATTTTAACTATTATTGTTTTTGGTATGGTTTCCCCTGGGAGGCTTAAAATTTTCACTTTTTAGCTCAAAATACTTGAAAACTATATTTTACGTATTGGCTCCAAAAATTAAAACAGATTATTTGAAAGGAGCGATTCCTTTAAAATTTGAATATTCCTCGCCATATCTCCCGCGGTCTTGGAATGAATGCACTGGGCAAAAGCCCCCTCGTTTGTCCGAACGTCCTCCCACTCCTCCCGATTGTCTTCTGGCCGCCCTGTCTGCCTCACTCCATGCATGTAAACCCTTCCATCGGAAACTGGGAAGAGCTTAGTCGATGCGCAGCATCATTTAATATTAATAAGGCCCTCGGAATTTGTTCCTCCGTACAATCCTATTTCCATTTCCCTTGTCTTACGCGTTGGGATTAAAGAGAAGATTGTAATTTATCATTGCATTAATATTAGATCACATGTAAATGGGCATCGCGGATCTTAATGAGCTTTCTGGAGAAGAGGGGGAGGCGGGAAAACTCGATTCCGCTCCCAGTCCTTTTCCGCCACAATGCTGCAGAGGGTCCGGCTTTTGTGCAAGTACCGTTGTCAGCTTCTCTTTTAAGTCCAAGAGCCCTCTGGACTGGGGGATGGACACGGGGCTCGCTCGATGCGGCTTGTTATTAATTAGACGATTTTGTTTATGGGATGGTCATTATGGCGATGGTATCAAACCCCTGTTTTCCCTTCCTCAAGCCATTTGGTAAAGATGGTGCTTTTAAATAAGCACGCGAGGAATTTTCAGTGAACTTCATGTTGTAAACATGACGACTATGGGATTTCTTCAATTTTGTTTTTCAGAAATTTTGAACTTTAAAAAGGATTCTGGTTTTTCTTTTATTTCTGTGCTTTGCAAGCAAGCTAGGTAGTAACTCGGTAGTGTTACTTAGCCTTCACGTGAAATAAATTAATGAGAGAAAGTATAACTTTATAATGAATTCTTTTTATGAAATCTTAATTTAGTTTATGCTTTACTCATGCTTTATATTTCTCATGCATATTGAATTCTTAAATATAACATTTGCTTTACGTTAGTTGCTGTTATTCTACCTTACATCGAAGGAAAATTATTTGACTTTTTCATCAGGTGAGAATTTTACATCAATATGTAAAAAGAATATCACAATAGTATGCATTAATTTCCTTTTAATGAAAGAATCGTCTATCAATCAGTTTGATAATTTACAGTGAAACATTCTTTGTTTTTAAAATTTTGTGTAGAGGCTCAATCTGCTATTTATTTTAACAATAGAAAAATTGAAAAACCAAAAATATAAAATGTGCAGTATCAGATTTTTTAAAAAGCTCTTTCATTCCTTCCTCAGATATTTATTTATTTTGGCATGGAACTTATACAATTTGAATGTCCACTGTCCCATCTTTTTACAATTAAAAAATGTGTTAAAAGTTTCTCATATTTTCGTATTCATTTTATAAATGAAATTCAATAATTTTCTATAGTAATTAAAAAAAATCTGAATATCTATGCAACCTCTTAAAATTTCATCGAGTTGCTCGTTGCAGTTTTTATAAATATATTTCTTTTCTAAAAACTTTGTTTGCTTTACCTGTACATTTCCACATATCTGGCAATTTAGATATTTAAGATAGATTTAGAGTTATTGCATATGTTGAAAAACGCCCTGTTATCATCATTACATCGGTTACGATTTCCTTGTTGTTATTATTATTTTAATGCGCACTCAACCTACATCTTCGTACTCTGAATAGTAGAATTTGCAAGACGAATTGGAATTAGGTGATTTTGTCGGAAAACAGGTTTCGTACAAAGGACCATTCACCGTACTCTTTAGCTGCAGGCGCTTGTTTTGTGATGGCGGTAGTTACATAATCATAGCTTAGGCCAATAAAGCTTATGAAGTGAAATCACGATTAAAGAACGATGATTGCTTTAGGAACAGCTGGGGAACTAAAGCTTTATTCTTTTTTTTTACTGTTAGTTTTGCATTTGTGCTGTTACTGTAGCGAGTTTTCTAATTAAACTTCCATTATATTGTTCAAGAATTGAGCGTCATTATTTTTTCCTTCCCTGATCATATACTTATATCTAATTTGACTTCACTTTAGACCAGGGGGGAATAGTCGACGTTTTAAAGTTTTAATTGCGTTTCTTTAGTGTTGAGGCGATTCTTTTATTCTGAATTCCGTTTTTATTGAAATTAGTAGGTCATATATTGCAGGGATAACGCCTTTTGAAAAGGTTATAGTTTATTCTTATTATTATTTATGTTTGCTTTTCCTGGTCGTTATTAAAAATATTCAATTGGAACAGCTCTACTGCATTTGTAAATGTAATTAGTTGAAGAACAGAAGTAAATTCACAGATATTTCTTTTCATATTCATCATTTCAATACTAGTAATAATTAAGTAATCATCATTTAGTTTGTCATACTTGATTAATAAATAAATACCGCTTGATGCTTTTCTTTCTGTTTAACTTTAAGCTGTATAGAAACTTTCGAAATTTAATTTTGGATTACCGTTTTCTTTTTTAGCGAAAACACAAAATTTAATATTGGAGAAATTAAATCTTTTAAAGTAAAATTGCAAACACGTCACTTCTAATATTATGATTCAAAATTTGAAGATGCTAGAAGTACTACCACCGTGCTCATCAGTATTATAAAAATTTACGAAGATATTCTTTGAAAAAAAAACCCTTTTTAACTATATCCAAATTTTTCTTGAAAATTTAATCTTTAAAAATTAATCTCTATAATAAAATCTAGACTACATTTCACTTTTACTATTTTATTGTTTTCTATAGAATGTCTCTCAAAGCTGGCGCTATTCATTTTTGACTGAAGATACGTTCCATTGCGGCTACGATTGGATGGGGACAGTGAAATTGAGCGTGAAACACGTTCTTATGTGTAACTGGGCGTAAAAATAAGCGCGCGAATATGATTGATTGGTTTTATTTAAGCGATTCGTGTAGTGTCTCAGATAGTTATGTTTCTTTTCGCATTGCTTTGTTGAGAAAGTTTCACACGAAGCGAATTTCGACCCGTGTCGCTTTTGTGCTTCCTTTAATTCAATGCCCCTCCTACTGATTATTGGTGTTTGTTTTGCTTTTGATTGCGTGTTACAAACAATGCTCTTCCCTGCAGCTATTTCAATGTTTGAAGTAAGCAGAATAAAATTCAGATTATTGATTTTATGCCATTTGACTTTTTTTTATTGGTTAAAAAAAAGATGTTATATTTCAAAATTTAATTAAATGTTTGAAAACTTTTTTTTCTGTCCGAACATTTGGTTTCGCCTTTTGTGCTTACAGATGATATTGCAACTTAGAAAATAAATCTTTTAGCAATTAAAAAAAAACATAAGTATTTTGCAGATTTTTTTGATTCCAAGTTTTGTTCTTTAACTTTCAAATATTTATTCGCCAATACGTGAGCTATCTGATTCCTTCAATACTTATAAAATCTCCTATACTATAATGTATACCCTCGTGTTGATTCTTGAATGATACCATTTTTGGATTTCCCAAATCCTTTGTTTTATTGCCCACCTAAAGTGTCCGTTGCTGTTAAGAATCTGGTAGCTTCATAACGTAATCATGACATTGCGGAATTACATAAAAGCCTATTGAAGACCCTCCGTTACCCAGATAAATATCTAATAGTTTTCTTATTCTTTCCCAACTCTTTCGATTCCGCCTCTTCCTTTTAGAGCTTCATTGACCTGGACAAATGTAATTATTGCGGCCCTCCCCCAACTTTCCAACTGACGAGCTTCCTGCCATTAGCCTCCTATAACCTTCGCTTTTATGTGGCGTCTGTGGTGCAGTTTGCGGGGCCGCTCGCAATTAGCCCCTGCCCCTGTGGTGCTAAAGGAAAATGCATTGTGACAGGTGATGCTCTTTCTTCTGTGTTCTGACTGCCACTTTTCCCTGCCGACTCAACGTCCATTTCCTCAGCCATTTACTCCTTTTAGGATAATTTTGCCTCTTCCTCTTCCTTGTTTAGCGGCCTCCCTCCCTCTCCAGAATTAGCCCCTTGAAAAAGATTTCGCTCTCTTGCGCCTTTTGTGAGAATTCTTGCTCAACCAGGGACTTTCCTAGCAGGCTTGGCCTTTTGAGGGTTAAGGACGGGAATTGTTTAACAAATCTGGACGTTAGGCTTTAATTCAGGATAGTTTTGTGGATAAGTTTGGGGGAAAATGAAATTATTTTATAGTTCATCTGTCCTGATATACTAAATTTTGTGTTGATTTTTTTACTAGGTATATGCGGATGTCTATATTTACACTCTAAATGTAGCATCATTTGAATATCCGATTACTCAATACTTAAATTTATAATAAATAATATTTCGGTCAGAAAGTTAATATCACTCGCCCTCGATAGGATATACGCAATGTTTATTGTTATATGATGGATCTTTTGCATTAATTCATGATTTGGACATCAAAATCATGTCTCTAGTTTCATTTTTTTTCACCAGTAGATTTTTATGGCATTTTCTTTTTGGATACGATGCATTTATATGTATATATATATATGAGTCAGGAAAATCAAGTAAGATAAAAATTATTATAAATAGTGACTTTTGTGTAATCCATTTATCTTTTAGCATATAGCTTTACAAGTATTTTATCATTGTATTTCTGTCCTTCTCCATCACACGTTTGGCTTAAATATTTCTTTTTTTAAATCAAGTATTACTCTTTCTCTGAAATTTGAGAATCGCCTGAATTTTCTTCCTCCTTTTCTTTTTTGTACCAAGTGCTATTTATTCGAGCCATATCTGGGAGGATATCCATTCTTGTGGATAACATTCGATTCATCTCTCACTCTTCTGCTTCAGATTCTCGGTCCCCATGCTTCATAACGCGTCTTATCCGCATCCAGCATGCTCCACTTGTCAGGAGCACGATCTCGATTGAACGGAGCATTCTTTCCATTGAACTTATCATGTAAATACCATGTCCTGTTGCATTAAATCCCATATGGAATTTCTGCCGCATTTACGATACGATCCCTTCCACCCACTCAAAGTGATGCTCCTGAACTCTGATCAAACGTTCTATTCCCTCCCTCACCGATCCCTCTGCCTCCTCCCATCTCTCTCTTTTTTTTCTCTCTCTCTCCTTTCCTTCCTCAAGATTAGATCCTGCCGATCTATACGTTATATATATCCTTACCAATTCGAGTCCCGTCGGGTTTCTCTACGGAGCAGCTCTCGACTCCAATCCACTGCGAACTCGGAATTCTCCCCATTCGGCTGGATCCAGCTGTGGTGTAGGGATGTACCACTCTCCCCCTTCTCTTTTTTTCCTGCCCCTTTCGTTTCGATTTTTTTAAACCTCCCTTTCCATCCTACTTTTCCAAAAGTCTGCGCCGAAAAACCGTTCTTCCTTCTTTTTTCCTGATATTTTTATTTTCTTTTGCTCAGATAGAGGCACTTATGAGAAATCCCAGAGCCACAATAGCCCCGAGAGCGCCCCCTGGTATTCATTTCCATTCCTATTTCCTTCTTTCCCTCTCTCTATTTCTATTTCTTCCCCCACCTACTAGTTTTAACCTAACCGTAGACTACTTTAACCCCTTCTCTCACTTTTTTTTTCTCCCCTTCAAATTTTTTAAAAAAAAATTTCTGGTCTCTATGATGAAAAATTTTCGAATGGGGAGGGTAAGGGGAAAAGTTTTGGAATACATTGCAGAGGTACGATAGATCTCGAAGTCGTATCGCATATTTAAAGGAGGAAATTGAAAGTAAAATTTCCTTCCTCATCCTCCGAGTCACTTACTTCCAGTATAGTCGACCAAAACGAAACCATCCTACCTAACTTGGAGGAAAGAAGCAAAAAACTTTTTTTTTCTCTTTTATACTCTAACTACTCTACCACATCTTCTACGGCCTCCCTGAAGCTTATATTTATTTGTTTATTTTTTGACTCCATCTCACTCATTTGAGTTCCCATCCCCAATCGCAGTCCCATGTGAGGATGAAATTTCCATCTGAAAAGCTGGCCACGGCTAAGGATATTTTTTCCTCTTCCTTCTTTCCACCAGAAGCGTCTTATGTATTTATTTTTTCTCTCTCTTCTTTCCCTTTTTATTTATTTATTTATTCTTTCTTTTCTCTCGGTGCCAGTGATCAGATAGGCAATCTTCTTAACAACTTCACGGCCGCTATAGATGGTATAGCGGGAGATGGGAAGGCGAAGGGGAAGGGGTATTCTTGGTTGGGGGTGGATATGAGGTCTGATAGATTAGCGAGTAACCTGCCATCTAGCGGAGGGACTTGTGCCAAAGGCCCATACCCTCGCCTCTCATCACTATCGCTCAATAAATACGATATATTTCTGGCTATCAATATATTGAGAGAGTGATCCCGTAAAATGCAATGTATGTAGTGACACAAAGCCTTTTATCGAAACAATGATGATAGTATTATCAGAGATTGTTGTATTATTACTTTTGTATAGCCTTTTATTTCTATATGTAATTTTACCTGATTTACTTTATTTGTTATTTATGTTTGAATTCGCAGGCATCAAATTCAGTATGTTTTGTATAAACTTTAGGGCTGAAATTATGACAACACCTTGAAGTCTGTCGTGATTCACTTTGAATAGGATTAAAATTTGTATTAAGTAAATAAGTCTGTAAAATAAACAATAAGAAGATTGCTTTTTTCAAAATTTTATTCAAGATAACTTCATCATATCTTTCAAGTTTTTCTGAAAATTAGCTTAAACAAACCAATTTTTGAAAATATTTATTGACATAAATATAATAAAATGTGTTTGTTTCTGGAATCTGCTCCTTGAATCAGGTTTGGAATAATTTCTTCAGTGCTTTTAAATATCAAATAAGCTCTCTTTGCATGAGAAAATAATTTATCTTCCTTTTACACTGGCCATTTTTAAATTGGCCATCTTATTATAAATTTATTCTCAATTTCAAAGTATATTTTAGATTGTTTTTACAAGATATTAAATATATTAAATAATTTGGACATTTTTAGTTGTAGGAATATTTAATGAATTATTGCATCGTTTTTTTTCTTTTTTGTCCGCATCTGCCAGAGTAGGGCAAAAGAAAAAGAATACGAACTCAAATATTTTTTATATTGATTTAAGAATATTTTAGAGGATTTTTACTTTCATTCTTTAGCAGATGGCTAAGTTCTGCACGATAAAATTCAGTTCAGTGCATCATAATATCTCTATAATAAAAATTTGTAATAAATGTTTATTTCCGTTATAAACATTTTTTACAAGTATTAAAAGATCTCAGTTCTTACGATCTAGCAAACTCCTTTCTTAAATTTTAAATTCATTGACTGTAGTGAATTTTTCTTTCTTTCCCTTTTTTATAAAATTTATTTGAATTTGAGTTATAAAAAAACCAGGATCCAATGTGAAATTTTTAATTGCTTTGCATGTTTGACCATCATTTGTCGTTCATCATTTAGTTCGCCTATAAGATTATCGTGGATCTGTAGCTCTGAGGCATATATTTAATGGAAGCCCCCCTCCCAGCCTAGTTTTCAGCTATGAGTATAAGACGTAAGGCAGTGTCCGTTGTCGGCGGTTGGAGTTGGATTGCGTCTTTGGAATTGGCTGAAGGACCTGTCACTCCTGACTTCCATAATCTGCTTTGCAGTCACTCTCCTCCTCATCCCGAACACCCCAGGAAGAGAGGAAAAAATTCTTTGCTTATACGTTCCTTCGACCTGCTTCACATTCTTTTTTTTTTCTTTTTTTTCGCCCTTTCCTAACTTCCTTTCATTTATTTATTTTAGATTTTTCTTCTTCTTCGCTTTCCTAACTTTAGCCATGTTCCTACGTCGAATTCTGGATTGAAGGCTATTTCCAACTACCTAAGTGGGAATTTTATATATATATATATATATATATATATATATATATATATATATATAT
>JAOUZG010006535.1:8195131-8290420 GCA_026289955.1 Argiope argentata
TATTATTTTTATCAAATCTCGTGCGAAGGATATGAAAGACGATGTTTGGTGTTAAAGACTTTATTCCGATGTTCTTATCGGACTTTATTTACTTATTTCACTATGCATTGAATTCCTAAGCATTAATGTGAGCACTATAAGCAATTTTAATTGAAATTATTACGAATCCTCTCAGCTTTCGTTCGAATGCTCTGGAGGTTGAATTGAAAATACTATATAATAAAGTGAGCAAATTGTGCATTTATTGAAAATTTTCGTATTTATTCCTCTGAGCTTACTTTTGAGGGATATTTTATACGAAAAAAAATATTTTCTTGATTTTTATTATATTTTATTTTATGTTTTATATTTCTTCCCGTGTTTCTGTAACAAAAGTTATTTGAAGATAATTTTAATCTGTAAGTTTCAAGTTGCTATTTGTAGAGAAATTCTATGTTCAGGAGTTTGTATTACTGTTAATAAAAGAACTGTTTGAAACTACAAACTTAAGTTTTAAATACTGTTTTAGTGCTCAAAATATAAGATACCTTGTACTTAAATTTAAGATCTATTGCATATTATTGCGTTAGAGTTGTTTAATTTCGCACGAAAATTTACCTAGGTTCTTAATATGGATAATTTAATCTATAGTATATATTAAAGATTTGAACTATTTTAAGGCTTTTATATTTAATATTTTTCTTCTTTTTTTGATTTTTGAATGATTTCATACTTTCAGTTATTTGATCTTGATTTTTTTTATCTCTTATACACTTGCGTACTTTCCCTAATTTTTACTCCAAAGATGGCAGATTTATCTATGATTTAGGAATTTAATCAGTTCCTTTTTTTTTTTTTTACTTTTCAACCGGTCATATCGACATATCATAGACGCATCAAACCCATCCATAAGGCTGTACACAAAGGTTTTTCTTTCGGTCTGCGTATCTAAAAGAAACTGCATAGAGAAGGGATGAGATGAAGAAAACATTCCATCCGCTTTTCCGATCTAATCAAGCAAAGAGCTCTTAGCTCTAATAAGCAATTTATTATTCGCCCAATAGTTTCGGGGGTCATTTAATTGCTATGCCTTTGCATTCTTCTGTCGTATTCCGTTTGAATGTTTTCGTTATCAAAGGTACTTGGTGTATCTTCTGAGACGGAGTTGCTTAGATTGAGCGCATTTTTAGTATTAATTAATGTTGCTATCTGAAAAATAGGACTGGTTAATTATGGTTTCTATTAATTATTTTTTCTAAGAATGAAGTAGTATTCCTTGTGAAAAGTATATGCTCTGATTACTTAGATTCTGCATTCTTAAGATTTAAATCTAAACGTAAAGCTGAGTATCCATCAAGCAGTAAATTACTTATTTAAAATTAATTTCTAAGAGTACAATTTCTTTGGAGCATAATCCTATGTATTGAAATATATGTTGCTTGTACTGCTCTATATGCATTGAAAATGGTAACGACACAGTTAATTAAAAACATGCATTCTTTGTGAGAAACTAAATATCTACCTAAATTAAATAAAAATTCTAACTTTTGTATAATTATTACTTGTTTATATCTGAGGATATTTTTTGACGTCTGGGCACTGTAATTTTATACTTTCGGGAGCAATTATTTTAAAATACATTTATTAAATAAAAAATACCTTGCATTTTTTTACCCAATAAAGGTATTATATAATCTATCATATACGAGTATCAAAAAATGTAAATGTAAACGTATGTCTTCCTTATTTTAGAAAATATCCTTTTCAATCCATAAGTGCAAACTGCACGTGTCAAATAAAATGAACAGCGGCGCTAGCCTGATTTCCTATCAATATTGTCGTTTGTCTGACAGCACAGAGTTGATTCAAAGCCACTTAATCCACAAACATGCCGATTACAGTTACACGCAAAACCGACGGAGGGGGAAGGGGGTGAGTTGATCCACCCCATGATCGACATGCTGCTGGTGAAGAAGAAAAAAAGAGTAACGGATGAGGATGTTTGGGAGGGCTTTTAAGGGGAAGAACTGAAAAAAAAGTTGCTACATAATCGCGCCTCGGATAAAAAGGAGTCAAAAGAGGGTGTCGGCAGAGAGTATGTTAAAAGAATTTTTCAATTGTCTGGCGGTTAAGAGACGCAACATCTCTCCTCTGACAGCTGGCTCGAATCACCTTCTCCGGCATCCCTCTTGAGCCGCAGCCTCTTAGAATCCCCATCCATCATGCAGTTACGTGCGACTTCCACATCTGTCTGTTTCGAAACATTATCCCCCCACACCCCTAGCCGTCACACTATCTTTCGTTTTGCGCAACCTCATCCCCCTTTAGTCGTGCCCCCTTCAAAATCAAATCAATCTTCTTCTACATGCCGCTCGCACATCATGGTTTAGGTCCTTTGATTCCTGAAACATTAATTTTCAGTCTGTTGACTCTTTTTTTTTCAGTCTCACTCTCTCTCTCTCTCTCTCTCTCTCTCTTTCTCTAACACACTATCGCTCCCTTTTTGAGTACCCCTCTCCTCCCCTTTTTTGCCTCTTTTTCTTCGATTCTGCATTCCAGTGAAGTGGGTGGTATGGTGTCAAAATTGAATCTGTTTCAGTATAATATGACGGTAGTTGGATTCATGATTCATTATATAGAAATTACATATTCTATGATCAAAAGTGAGCCATATTTTTGACAATTATTAACGCTTAATTTATTTAAAAAAAAAACTTTTATTATTTCTTAAAAAGTTCCTGCATTTGACTTCATATTGTAATATTCATTGTCTTGATACTTATCACGAATTAAATTCGCGTGACCTCCCCATCTTTTATTCTTTAATTCTACGATTTCAGATTCCTTGTTTAATTATCAGTTGAAACATTATTTCCTTATTTCTTCTTGAACTATTTTTTTTTCTTCACGCTGAAATTATTGTTTGCTATCTTAAATTTAGTTGGAATTATTACTCCTTTTAATTTCGACTTTTCAGTACAGATATAACTTTTTAGAGCCATATTTTTGGTAGAAAGCCTTGAATTCCAAATTTGCAAGGTTTACGTAGAAAATATGGCCAAGATAACCGAGTTACCGATATCAACCAAATTATCTTCTCTAATGCATGGATTTGTATGTGTTGTTGTCAATGTTCTAAAAATACTGAAATTTTTTTAAATGTCAAATGTGCTTTCCTTTAATACCAAATATTGTAAAAAAAATATGTGTAGGTATTATATTTAAATATCTTTTTTTTCCATTTATGCCAATAATTTAAAAGTATATCACACATCTTTTCATTCATGTTTAAAAATATATCACACATCATTTCCTTTGTATCATCTTTCCTACCTTGCAGTAATAGGCTAACAGACGATGATAAAGAAGAAGAAAAAATGTCACTATCCTGCAGTTTATAAACAAATCCCTTTAAGGGATTTCGGACTGCTTAATCCTTTTAGACAAGCGGAAAATTCCGCCAACCCCTGATCATACCGCAGCTGTTGTCTTCCATTTTTCAAAAACTTCTGAGAACCAGCGACCCCCGCAAGCTTCACTCCCGCCTCTTCGGTAGGCACTTGCACACCATCTGTCATGTCGCCTCGGATTTTTGAGTCTGTTGAGACAATTTTTAGGAGTGGGAGTGAGGTCGGGTCAAAGGGATATCATTTAACGGATTTTCTTACTCGCTGCTTTTTTTTTTCTCTCACCCTCGTTCTCACTCATTGCTAATACTTAAAAGGATATTCGCATGAATGGATTCAAATCCTGCCGGTACTTTTATGAACCAATGAATTAAGGAATAAAACAGAGAGAAAGCTCATTGGTTGAGATATTACTTTTATTTCATAAATTAATTACTTATTAAGTGAAGAAATATTGCTGTATTTGAAATGTAATTTGTGTAATTAATAATTTGGTTTGATTTAACTTCAACTTACGTTTTGCAAACGATTGTTTGAAGAATTTATTGCTGAATTTTTGTTTTGTTTTGATTTCACTTCTTAAATGTACAAGTACTCAAATATTTATCTAAATTTTAGATAAAATATTTTAGACTTTACAACAGTGGTGCTATTTTGCCTATAATTTCCCACATCGATTTTTTTGATGAAAATCAGGCATTCAATGGATTTATATTTTATTATTGATTAGAATTAATTTTAAAAAATGAAAATTGAATGGCTTGTAATGATTAATTGCGAATTCTTTGAGATATTAGTTTTTATCCATTGTTGCCGAAAAGAGATTCGATTTTTTTTAATGCATGAGATTCAGAGAAAAAACTTAACCTACGATCATTATTGTCATTTTTTTTCATTTTTTCTTTACTTAATTCTTTAAAAAAAAAACAATATTTATTCGATTAGTATATAAAATTTTCTGTAAGACAAGAAATTTTTTTTCACCAAATTTTAAAGTATTTTTTTTCGATTCTTTTTTTTTGTTTAATTACATCATAAATTTCAAACATAAATAGTTTTAGTATGATTGATATCAATTCTTGTGTTTCATCTAATAATTTTCTCATGTGTTTAAAAAATATTCCACTCCAGCATTGTTATGTCTTCTTTCACCAATCACGCGCTTTTGTATGTGAAGCTCTCGAAATAAAATTGTGGTTAAACGATGCCTTAAATGCTTTTATAAATCCACTTACTATTCCTGCTATATTTAAATTACTTTGTATAGGTAGTCGTCACCCTCTAAAGTCATTTTCTTAATCATGGCAGGCTAGACCTCTGAAATGAATAAATAATGTGGCAAGAGCAAGGCTTACGTGACGGCCGAAGAGCAGACCATCTTGAGGTCGCCATTCATCAGTCGTGTCCCGTTGATAACACAAATCAGCGACTCCATACACTCTTGACAGTTAATGCACATCTCATCCTTCATTTTTGGAGGAAGTACTTAAGTTATTTTTTGCGTTTACGCTTTACTTCGATGCAAATTTCCTACTCTGCTTAGAGTCCTTTTATCCGATTAATGCAAGCATTCTCATCAGTGAACGCTCACATTTACATGCCTCTATGAGAGATTCAGATCATGAGTAATCATAGTGTTTCCTTCAAAATTAGGCTTGAATGTGGCGTTTTTTAGCATTTGTCGCTGTTTATTAATTAAAAGTTGGAAATATTCTTTAAAAAACTTTAAAGATATTTCTTTTCAACTTAGCATTAATTTTATTTTTAATGAAATATTCATATAAAGCTATTTCTTAATTATTAATATTTTTATCCTATCAGCTTACGAATAAGTAGTCATTTCTGTCTTATACTGCCTTATAAGTTTCTATTGTTGCTTAATATTCAATATATCGGATTCTAAATCCAAAATAATCAGAAATTTTGAAATTTTTCTCCCTCTACTTTATGAAATATTATCATTTATAAAAGTTTTAGTAGTCTATTGGTATTTTTTTTCCCAAACTGCACATTCATTAAAGTGCTGTTTAACTGGTTTCATATTTAAAAGTGAAATCACAATAATGAAGAAACAGTCGAAAGGAATTTTATTTAAGATTTACAAAGAGAATCTCCTCTTTCAATTTTTATTAATCTATTCTTTTCCTCTCTCAGAAAAAAATGTTTCACACTCGAGTGTTTACAATTTGTATTTCCCAAATTGTTTCTGTGATTCCATTGCGTTCCGTCATTTTGTCTCGCCTATCCTTCTAAAAGAAGCTCCAGTCTTTCTTCTTCACCAGCTTCTTCAATTCCTTTCTGTCTTCCGCTGGCTCCATCCTTATGTGTTTCATGGTACCTCATCCCCATCCAAGAACATTTCTGCATCCGTCTCCACCCCCTATTCCATTCCGATTCACCCTCTTTCAATTCCTTTTGCTCGCCACTCGATGTCCAATGCAGTCCCTTCCCCCCTTCTTTGCCCTCTTCTTCTGTGTTCTCTCTGTACTTGAATCCTTTCTGCCTGCTCATCCTCATGCATCTCTATATATCCTTTATTTTTCCTCTCTTTCTGACCTCTTCTCTTTTCCTTTTCTTCCCTTGTCTTCTTCAGCATCTCTATGCCTTTGCCCCACCCCCCAATGGAATCCCTAGCGGCAACAGATTCATTTGAGATTCTTCAGTTCTCAAGAGTGGATTCGCCGAGTAAAAGTTAGAACCAGTGTGCGTCTGCTCGTGAACGAAATACTCCTCTGCTGTTCTTGGTTCTTCACTTTTTCTTACACCTAAAGAACCTTATCTATTTGAAAGATTCAAGAATTATATTTCCCACTTCAAGTATTTTGGGTTGAAATAAAAGCACTATCAAAATGCAATATATTCTGTAACTTTATAGCAATTATTTTTTTCACTCTTTCAAACTTTAACAAGTAAAACTTTTTATTGCAGATTTCCTTCCCCCTCCCACACTTTTTAAAATTACGTACTATTGTCTTGATGTGTGGAAATTTTTATTTTGCTGTTTTTAAACGAAACAATCTTAAAAATTTGAATCAGAATTGCTGATTATTCTTGTGGATATGAAACTATATAAATAAGGGAGAAATCTTAATGTTTCCTTATTTTTGGCTGAAGAATTATCATAATGTAAAAAATAATCAAACTAAAATTTAGACTTTATGAGTATTCAAAAAGAAGTGTCTAAGTAAATTAGGCTTAGTTTCAGTAAGAGCATGCGCATTTATCCAGCTTATACTTCTCTTTCCTGCTCGTCAGTCGACAGGAATGGGAAGAGGATGAAGGCAGAGTGCAAGTTCAGACAAAGAGGAAGAAGAGTAGGGGGAGAAGCATCGTAGAAAACCTCACCCAAGGGTGTGTGTAGAAAGGAATAGGAATACACGTAAGAATTCAGTTTTTTCTTCTCTTTCTGAAGGGAAGGAAGAGGTGAGGACAACGCAGGGTATTAGAAACTATCTACTTAACTTTCATGAGGTGGCCCAGGCAGTAGCTCGTTCAATCACACTATAAAAAGCAATGCATTCCCCTCCTCTTTCCACCCACATGCTCGTTCGTGTATGCACACATACACACCTCTCCTTGCGTGACCCCCTCCCCCCATCCCAATCCGAAAGCAGCGGTGAAAAGCAGTTAACTCTTCAGTAATCAATATGCCATTAAGAGGCCTGCTACGATGGAGCAAAAACTTTTCACCAGCGCTTTGGAACATAATCACTTGAAGTCGATCTGCGGAAAATATGTAGCGAGTCGTTGAGTGTTGGGGGGGTGGGAGTTTTTCCTTTGTAGGGAGGGATATGTGTGCCCTTTCTGTATGGCACTTCTCCACCCACCCCCCATTGATCGGCAATATAATCATATGCATGTAGATCGTCATTTTGGGGACATTAATGCTGCCAGCGATGATGCCCTGGCTCTCCACACTCGATGCTTTCTCCCTTTTGACAGAGAAGAATTTTTTTTTTTTTTTTCCTTTCTTACTTTTATGTCTTCTTTTCTTATACCGGAACAAAAAGGGAAGGCTCGTTTTCTTGCGCCTGCCGATGGAAAAATGGGAAAAAGAAGGAAAAGAAGTTTCTTTCCTGCTCTAGTTTTTTTTCATTTTATTTCCTCTCTTTTCGTCCTCACCATACATTTCTTTTCACTCCCGAAATTCTCTTGTTGGCACTCCTCTTCACTACAGTATGAAATCAACGTTTCTCCAGAAGACTAATTGCTTGTCTGTTGGTAACAATCCTTTTACTAAAAAGGGTCTGCCTCCTGGAAACACGTTTAGTTTGTTTTAATCGTGGTTTAATGGATCCTATCCATTATTACAAGCATTGTTTCCTTTGCTTTCTCCCCTACTTTTTTTGTATAACTTTTTTGTTTCTTTAACTTCTATTTCCTCAGTCTTAAGAAATTTCGATTACTCTTCTGTATAGAAAAACTATTCTAAGACGTTAAAGATGATCAAGATATTTTCTCTATGCACTGAAACATTAACTGTGGCTGAAAAAAAAATTGATTCTGTCTTAGATTCAAATGGCTGCGATTTAGTTACGTCTCTGAACATATTTCAAAAGACTCGTTTTTATTCGCTTCAGAGCTACAAAAAAGAAAATCAGTTAAGATTCTCTCATGAAATTAATCTTTGTTTGCACCAAAAATAAATGTCCAGACAACGCTTCTGATAAAAATGCAATGTAAGAACGGAGAAAAGGCAGTTTTATCTTTTTATTATAGTTGATTTTCTTTTCTTCTTTTTGACGTTATTTAATAACTGTTATATTTAAAAAGGTGCAAGATTATAAAAATTATTTAACTGTATTGCTAATTCCAAAGCATTTTCGCATATTACTAGCAGCAATAGAATTGCATGGCGAAACTATTTCGTGTATTTTGTAAATATATTTTTATTCTTCATTTAGAACCTTTATTAAGAGGCCTGTGACTCATTTATGTACTGGTGCATTTAGGATCTTTCATTGAATTGTAAATTTTGGTAATTACAGTATAGTTGGTGGACCCATTTTAATTTTTTGTTTTCTCAAAAAAAAAATGCTATTAATTACCTTCTGCTCTGTTTTGCAAAGTTAACACATTTTAAATTATTAACCCGATAGTGATTTTAACTACTGTGAGAATTCTCAGTTTGAAAAATTTGATGCTCCATCAAAATCATAGCTATGAATTTGAACACTGTTATAAAAAATTAACACGCGTTTTCTAATGATTCCTTACAGCCCCAACGATTGTACCTTTCCAAAATAAGTTTTTATTGTTTAGTTCTGCTCCTTCTCCCAATAGTAATTTTACTATTACATTATGAATATAAAAGTATTCACACCTTAAATCTGCATGATTTTTTTTTACTAATAATTGTATTTATATAAATTTCAAAAAAGATTAGTATCTAATTAAAATCATAAATTTACTTTTAATATATTTGAAAGAATTACTAAATAAATACATTGTTCAAAACTAAACTAAAATCTATTCAGCATTATTGACTTGATTTAGTCCCCATTTTATCAAGGGCCAGAGTCCTAGACCATTGGAAAAGGCTAGTCCTAATTATACTAATCATTGAAAGATCTTAAAATGCGTACTTCTCATTTCATTTGCGCGTATAACAATAACAAATTAATGAAAATCTTGTTTTCACAACATCAAAGAATTTGGATTCTAACTGTAAAACTAATAACACCCTTTTTGTGGAACAATTTTCGATTGATTTGTCTCTTGTTTTGTCTGCCATAGAACTTTTGATCTGATCTCTAAGACATGAAGTTGTCTGTATTAATCTACTATATAAGTTATTTTTAACTGCTGTAGTCTGAATGTATAATATACTGCAGATTTTGTTCTCCTATCTTAAGTTATAAAGCGAATAATTGAAGCGTGCGTGGGTCGTTATTAATATTCATGTATGGTACATTTGCTTATTAAATAATACCAGAAATCGAATATTAATTTTATTTGGGTAAACAAATGTAAAATGATTTCTTTGCCAGATTATTATTTTTAAAAATTCTTAAGGCATCTGATTGAATATGTATTCATTCTCCCACTCACCGTCACATCTTCTGACAATAAGTTATATGATTTGTGGTAAATGACTCTTTGGCATCAAATCATATATTAATGGAAAGAGAAATTTTGTTAAAATAACGATATGACGAATTTCAGTTGTACTATATATATCATACTTTGCTTCAAAATGTACAGTTTAACTAGATACATTTACATGACTGTTATTTAAATATTGGGTCTGGATTTTATTTTTCTTTATTTTCTTTTAAGACGATAAAATCTGCTTCATAAAAACGACAGTCATTAACTATATGCTTTTTGAATGGATTAACATATGTATATTTACAGCAGAATAATTTTAATAATTTCATTTCTTGCCCAGAAATCTCTTGTATCTGGCATCTTGCTTAAAGATGTAGTCTGGCTCTTCCAATCCTCAGTAGGATTTTTTTTCCCTTTCTCTTCGAAGTCGAGGGGTTGTGATAGATGAGTCGGAATCTCCTCACATACCCTCCCACCCTTCAGACGATTTTTTCTCTTCTCTCTTCCTCTCTCCTCCCTTTCACTTCGCGCCACGTTCTATTGCTTTTGACACCCCCAACTCGGCGCCTGGCCCTTTTCAAACTCCTCTGGACACACAGGGTATCCCGTTACACTTTCACAGCTGTATGGCTAACGAGGTGCCAGTTTTTAACTCACCATGTGTGTGCCCCAGTAAAAGTAAGTAGCATCTTTTTTTTTTCTTTCCTTTTTTTCTTTCTTTCTTGTTTATTAATTTTTTTCTCCGTATACTGCTTCCTTCCAAGATTTCGTTGATATTTTCATTTCTTCCACCACTCTTCTCTATTTCCATTCCACCGCATTTTTTTATACCCTCCCCCTATATACACACACACACACACATCTCTCCTGTTTTACTTGATTAATTTCTGCTTCTTTCTGGTTAGGTTTTCTGAGAATGTTTGTGACCGCGTTGCAATGTTTGACGATGCATATGATATTTTTTTTTCATTATTATTTTTCATTGAGCTTGTCTTAGGTCATTATATTTTTCTTCCCTCCATTGCGCAATTGTAACTTAATATTACATGTCAACAGTATTTAATTATCTTTTTATATTTCTGCATTATGTCTATTTATAGTTTGAAGATTCGTATTTCTATAATGTTATCAATTTTGAATCGGTGATTACCGTAATAATTTTCATTCTAAATAAGACGTTTAACCCCTTAGCCGGTTTATTTTCCTTACTATCTAATATGATGGCGCCTTCTATTTTGGAATATTTTTTTTAAAATTTTGATTCAAATGGAAAATTATAGAATACTTGGCTTATCTACGTATTCGAAGTCATTTTACTATTGAATTATAATTGTTATGAATGATTTATTTTTTGTTTACAACCATCAAGACTCAATAAATCGGTGACATTGGACTTAAGGTAAGCCGGTTAAGGGGTTAATAAGCTTTTAAAATTCTTTTAAACAGTTCTTAATAAAAGCAGTCTTGTTAGAGTAGATTTGACCATTATATTCCACCAACGACTTAAAAATCATCTGGAAGAAAAAAAATTCGAACAAATTTATCTTATTTGAAACTTATTCTGTTACTTTTGTAACACAATAAGTACGCCGGTATAATGCCGGTATAATGAACCGGTACGGGAAAACCGGTTAAGGGGTTAAGAATAGTAGTAAAAGGTGTCTAAATACATTCTGAAAATTTAGATAACTTTTTCAAATGTTCGTTTCAGTCCAACTTATCTGATAGATTCAATTGAATTAAGAAGTAGTTGGCAAAAGCATTACATATTTTTAAGATTAAAAATTAAATTTTTACGGTGCATAGTTATCTTTAGAAATTCTATCCCTTCTGTTATTTATTTATTTATTTTATATTTTTAAGTGCTAGGACTGTAAAAGAAAAATAATCTTGATAGATTAAAGTAATTAACTTTCCTTCCCTGTCACTCAAAAGTAAGCATACTTTTGAATATAATGAGTTATCAATATCAATTATATTTGTAATGATTACTAAAATTTTACATTCAATGCATAAGAATTTAATTTGATTTGAAAATAAAAAAAGTGATTGTCTTATAATTCACTATTGAATGCTTTAATTAACTGCTACCCCAAATCCTGTATCACCATACTGCAAGCTTTCGTAAAATTAAAATAAAAGATTTCGTTGTTTATTGTAAAAAGTTTATTTTCGCAGTTAATATCGCATTGTAAAATAGTACGGTATAACATATATCGATAAATGAAAAAAAAATGTCGTCATTCAATTCAATTATAACATAATCTGCATCATTCCCATTAAGTTGTAAGAATTGTTTCCCCTAAAAATGAAGAATGCCATCACCATTTACCATTAAGAGGGCTCCAGTCGAGTGAAATGATGCTCTCTCTCTCTTTGCATTAACACATTTTAATCTTCAATTATATTAAGGTGGGTGCTCCTCTCTGTTAAGAAACTATTTCCTTAATGTTTAACGCTACAACTTAATATTCAGTGTGTCAAAAATGGGAGAACCTCACCTCGCCATCCGATACCTTAACGACTTTTAAAACTCGGCTATGAGGTCACGTGAGGCGGCCGTAATCTAGAGGGCCACCCCGTGGTCATTACAGGAATCAACAAGTAGCTGCCGTTAAATATCGCTTAAAGATGCCGGTTGCCATGGTTACCGCGTAGGTTCCGCCGCAGGTAGACATTTCGGGATGTCTAATGAGGCAGCCATTTAACTCGCCTAATGGTAAATTGACAACCTCCTAGCCGTGCGTGCCGCATTTTCCCGCGTAGGTGCGAGGGTCTCATAAATAAATTAGAGCCCCGGGAATGAACTACCATTGTGTTCCGATATAAATTCTGATTTTTCGCACTGCTCTCGCGGGACAACCCGAGATTTGGATTCATATTACGGTCTGCGATTTCGAATGATGACGCGGTGATTATCTCTGCTGTTCGTTAAGTTTTTTTAAAAAACCATTTAAGATTTTTTTAAGTATATGGTCATACGAATAGATCTTTTGCATTGTATTGTTAGAAATACAAGATTACTCTTTCCTATTATCACCAATTACGACGGAGAAAAGTGTATAAGGAATATTTTAAAAGAAGAAAGATTAAAATGAAATCTGCTATGCATATTTCAATATATCATGTCAGAACATAATTTTTTGAACGTCCAAGCATCTCGTGTTCCTGAAGGTTAAATTATATTCTGATTCCTTTTAATTGTTTCATCGAATGAATCAATTTAGTATTGCAAGCTATCCAAAATAACTTTGGCACGCATTGATTGTTTAAAAGTGTATCACATTTCCTATTTATTTCATTTAATATAGTGACGTGTTCAAAATGACATTTTCTCCGTTTTATTTTCTGGAATCATTAACGTATTTTTTAAAATCAGAGCTTTTGTAAACGCGATGGCATCAACTATTAAAAACTTCTCCTTCTTCTTCTTCTTCTTCTTTTTTTTTTTTTTAGATGTTCGTGCAGATAATAAAATTTAAATTTTTCGCCTGCGGATTTCTTTTAACGCCAAAAACCTCATCCCAAAATACATTATGTTCTGGCATGATAAAAATGTCTTTTGTCAACAAAATTGAAATGAAATATCTTGATAAATAAAATTCATTGATTTGTAGCCAGATAGGGATTAAATTTTTCAATCAAGATGAATTTGCAAAATGTCGCATACTATTTATATTGAAGTAATGTAACGAATTTCTTGGTTTCCATTATTTTTTGACGTAATTTTTTTTTTTAGTTCAGTGAGACTTATTCAATCTAGCCTTCTACATTTTTTACAAACTTAATTCACGTTGCATTTTCAAAATTATTTTGAGCGCTTCATTACTTAAATTTTTAGTCCATTGTCCTTATTACTTAATATTTCGGATGAATCCTGCATGTCGGATTGTAACAATCATGGCATTCAATCTCTTTAAATAAATTTATCTAAACGAAGAGATTATTATTTAAACGTTTTGAGGTTTAGTAATTGTTTCAATTTCTATTCTTCATGCACTCATAAATATTTTTTTCTGTTACCTGAATTCGCTTCGAATAATATTGTTCACTATCCGATTTTCTTACTTTTCCTCACTGGAAGATTGGAATGTAAATGATATTTATCTGGTTATGATTCGTCTGTTTATATGTATTTTTTTTATTATTCGTTATTACATAGCAGCGATACCGTCAGTTAAAAAAATATTTTTAAGGAACATTTGTAAATGAATCCGATTTTTAAAACTGTGAGAAATATTAGTAAAAATATATTGTGAAAATATTTAAAATTAAAAAATATATATTCGAAAATAAAACCGATTTCACTTAAGAGCTTATTTATAAAATCCATTTTAATTTTAAAGCTATGCGAAACATTTTTTGTACAATAAGCTAAACTTATTGTGCAAAATAATTTAATATTGTATTGAGGAAAACTTCAAAATTTTGTTCTTATTTACTGTTTTTGGTGAGCATTTATTACCTATCAGTAACTGTTAGTCAAATAGGTAATTCAAAATGCATTGGTTTTCGGTCTAGGTTGAACTTATTGGCTGATTTTTTTCCCTATTAAGTCTGTTTTAATTTTGATAATATTCTAGTCCTTGAACATTCTGAGCACAAGAATTATGTCTTTGTGAGTTTGAATATTTACTTAAAAATTGAAAAGAAGGGAAAAAAAGTTAATTCACGTTCATTTGATACGTTTATTTTCTCTGCAGAATACAGAGCGTAGTTTATTCTTGTGTTTTTCGAAAAAACTCTCGAAAATTCACTGCATCAAATTGTTTTCTTTGAAAGTTTTTGTATTTATGACGAAATATTAAAACCAGGAACTTTTAATTTACTAAAACATATGTTTTTTCAGATGCATTTTCCTCGTTTTGAGGAATATGCTTGGACAGTTGACAAGTTTTTAAATGGAGTTTTATTTGTATTATTATTGCATCAACTAATTAGAATCGATTTTGTAATCTCAGTAAGAACTTTTTTTTTTTTTTGTAAAATTTCTTAAAGGAAAGTTAGGAAAATTTTAAAGGAAAATTTTTATAAATGACTAACGACATTTTCTTTTAATTTTTGTTTCTTTATTTAAAGGAAATAAATAATTTTATGTAAGAGATTTCTAGTGTCTTAAAAAAAAAGTATCATTTACTAAGAATACGGCTTGGTTATGTGATGGCGAATTACTAAAATGTGCGCATTTTGATGCACACTGTCAAGTCTGAATTCATCATATTCTTTACGTTTCATATAAAAATTTGATTATAAAGGAATTTCATTTTTTTAATTTGTAAACTAATTTCCTTAAATAAAGGGGGGGGATACAAATCTATAGTTTTATTATCTTATATGTACATGTTTTATAAAATGTAAATTCTTTGAGAAATCGTTCTACTTAAAAAAAAAGAAAGAAAAAAACCATTGATTGTAGCCCTCGCCTGTACTATTAAAGAGGGATAGTATTTTTTTTTTTTTGTATCAAAGGTATCCGTAGTTCTATTGTGATTATTTTTTTAATAATCCTTTGTTATTATTTTTATTCCCAATGGCGTGGCTTTCATTAATTTTCTTCATACTTTATGATATATCATGCTCCATAAGATACATTCTGTAATTACAATTCCTTTACAGCACAAAAAAAAAAAAAATGTAAACAATTTCTTTCTTCAAATGCGTCGAAATATTTCAGATTTGCCTTTTTCTACAATAAAGGAAATAAATAATTTGCGAATGTTGTTGAAAGTAAAAGATTGCTTAAAAATTTCATTAAATGGCAAATGTTGTTAAATTTGTATTTATTTGGCTATGATTATTTTCTAATTTTGATTATCTATTCGTGATAGTACAATTAATTGCATTCGATTATTCTTACAAAAGTTTATAAAATTTTTATTAGTTTTATTTTTATTATTATTTTTATTTTAAAATTAAGACACAATTAATTCATTTTAGAATATTGAGTAATTCATTAAAATTTGTATAAAAGTTTCTTTCCCGAATATATATATATATATATATATATGTGTGTGTGTGTGTGTGTGTGTGTGTGTACTTTTTTCGGCTAAAGAAAATTGCTCAGGTATCATTGTTTCGCATTTATGTGCGGTATTTCATTTCAGTTTAATTATTTGTTTCTAAATTCCTTTTAGAATTATAGAAAAAAGATGCAGAGGTTGCACATAATGTTTTTTAATTACATAATAAGAATGAAATAAATAATTTTAAATGCTTATAGAAATTTTTTTTACTGATTGAATATGTGATATATTTGTAATATGTTTAATAACATTGTTATATTTCAACAAAGTATCCCTATATTTTTCAAAAAAAATAAAAAATCTTACATTGTATCTAATCATTTATGTCAACTTCTACCTTCTCTAAAATTTCCTTGTGCTATTATTCATTAAGGACTGTTTTAAAGTAGTATCTCTTCTTTACTCATCTATGTTGTTTTAATTATAATTAATATAAACATTACAGCAGCTTGAAGTTGAAACATTTATATAAAGATCATTATCATAATGATATATAATTTCGGAATTAAGATACAATCGCTCGCTTCGGTATATCGCATTTGAATTTCTCAATAAAAATTTCTCCTCACAAGCCTGTATCTGTTTTATTATTTTAAAGCGAAATATTCATGATGGAGTGGGCAGCATTTAAACCACCCCCATCCATTACTGGCGCTTTTAGCTTACAAAGGCGTGATGATAAAAGAGAAGAAAAAGTTCCAAGACTGACTCGTGACCCAACTGAGTCATATTGTGTGGTTCATTGCCGAAAATAAACCAATATATCATTCATTTATTTCTCATAAAACGTTTTGCTGCTCTCGTAAAATTTTTATATCCTATAACCACTGACATAACTGTCCCATCAAAAACCCAGGAGCGGCCGGAGCTTCCTCGTTGTATTCCTAAGATATGTGCATGAATTCAGTGCTTTTTAATTAGCTTAATAGAGCGGTGACTTTATGGCAAAATTCTAATACAGTTAGTTTAATATACCTATTAAAAAATAGTAATTTTTCTTTATTTTGAAATTTTTTTCTACAATGAATACGAAAAACTTTATTGTTTAAAATTCTTCATTCCTGGCAGCTAATACAATTGGAACTTCCCGAATGGTTTGACGCTTAGTTTAGTTATTTCAGTTTTCTTTTGTGGCCTTAAAATTTTTATTGTAGAGTTAAGGAAATTATATTAATATAGGAATATTTTTTCCTTTTATTCTGAACCCAATTTGAGGATTCAAATATATTTCGCATTTCTTAATGTCATGCCATGTTTCATATTGTAGGGTAAGAAAATGTTTAAGAAATACATACAAAAAAAATCAATTAGAATATAATCTCTGTTTTCCTTACATCAATTGAAGAAATATGTTGAAAAAAATTCAATTAGAATGTAACTATTTCAGTTCATCGATTGAAAATTTTAAAAAGAAATATTCAGAAAAAAATCGATTATAATATAACCTCTTTGAATTAAAGTTTGCATTTTTGTGTTATGTGTAGTAGGTACATTAATGCAGTATTTATTGTTTTTAGACTAAGAGTTGGAATTAAATATTGATGAATGATTCTTTTTTGAAACTCTTCTTCTGAAATTGAAAGTATTTGTAATGATAGCAAACTTCACAGTGAAGCGATTTTACAAAAACGTTTTTAGGAAATGGGGGAAAAAATGAAAAATCCGTGTCTCATGATTTGCTTTATTTATTTTATTTATTTATTTTTTTACTGAGGCTTAGCATAAAAAAGAACGTGTAAATAACAACATTCCAGCTTTTCAGAAACTTTCGTAAATCATTTCCCACCTGATTTTTCTAAAACCTTCATTTAAAAAGTATTTCCATTTTAGCTTTTGATAAAACGCGGGTGTCTAAAAATTTAGATCTCGTTTAATGTTAACCTTTTTCCGCGATCTCTTTTCTTCCTATCACATTTTTCCTCTCTTGTCACGAGTTTTCAAAATGTTTTATTTATTAAATTCTGTACTGGGAAAAGAAAAAGAGCAAACATAAAGATATTCTATCTAAACCAGTTTACAAGATCATCATTCGCTATTCTGATCGGCTTAAAGTCCTTACTCCGAAGTAAAACAACCGATAAAGCCTTCCAGAGACAATAAATAGATAAGCAAACTGAAAACAAGCTTTATCCTTCTCCTGCAATCGTGCTGTCGTCCTATTCGTACTTATATTTTCCTCGGCTTTTTCCGTTTTCTCATCTTCGTATGTCTGTGCGTATATATCCCAGCCCTTTGCTTCAATCCCTTTCCGATTTTTGTTCTCTTCAAAAAGTAGATAAATAAAACAAACAAAAGGAGAAAAATAAGAAGTTTCTCTATACCCTCTCGGTCGCATGAAAAGAGCATTACAAACCCGACATAATGGCTATTCTGAAATATGGGTTGGATCATTTAGACAAAAAGAAAAAGAGAGGAACAATGAAAAGAAAAAGAAAAAGAAAAAAACTTTTGTCCTCTGCTACTTTTCCTTTGCAACTTGTATTCCCAAAACGCTCGTAGTCCTAACGCCAAAGGTCCACTTGGGAAATTCAAGAACTCTTGGAAAAGTGGGGAAGTCGAGAGAGGGAAAAGGAGCAGAGGAGAAGAGAGGAATAATGAAAATATATATCGGTGCATATTCAATGGTACCAACTACTACTCAGGCTACTCTTCTCGTATAGAGGTATACATCAGGATCCTTTCTGAATTCCATTCGTAATGAAGTAATTTCCCTCATCTATCGCGTTTAAAACTAGAGAGAATGATCTCTCTAAAAATTTGTCATGTTTTCATAAAGGTGTTGTCTTCCACTCGACGAACGACTAGCATTGTAAATCTTGAGCAAGCCCTTAAACGTGACGAGTATTCAGTTTCGTTTCTGTATTTTTCCACTCATGAAAATTATTTTCGGCGTAATGTAGCTTTAAGAAAGGGTATTTCTGTATTATTTGTATGTTACTGGTGAACAATAGTCCCGAAACTTTGATATTTTGCGATCAAATCGTTTAACGTGAGGTTTAAAACAGCACTAGAAAATCAAAATACACATTTTACAGGCCTTATTCCCCCCCCCCAACTAAAATATGACGTAGAACTGCAGTTGTAATCACAAGATCGCATCGTAAAATTTCTTGTGGTTTAGCTCAAAGTGTGTTTGAGCTACCATATTCACAAATAGGCTTGACATATTTTTTTCTGACTCAAGAAAGTCTGAAGCGTGGAGGTTGGACAAAATCTCAAATATGAATTTGTTTGACTATATAACATTTTCTCTTCGTATGTTTCATATCCGAAAAGTCAAGAAGGTTTTATAGTTTTATCGCTCTAGATTCAAATTAAACTCCTTAGAATTCCAAATATTTTTATGTAACATGTCTTTTGAATTGTAACTTTATAGTCAATGTTTTATTGTTTTGTGTCAAATATATATTTAACATAAAAGATAACATATATATTCCTTATAATTGAATAGATATATAGTATTTTACTTATATTTTGCTATTATACTATACTGTTTTTACATAAGTAGTCTCCATTTTATATTGTGTTTAAAATTTATTTCTGAAGTTTTTACAATTATATTGTATTTCCCTTAAAGATTACAATCAGTTGAAAACCATTTAAAATCATTTTTTTTTCATTTTCATTTTCGTTTAATTTAGCGATATTGTTATGTATTCGCAAATATTAAGGACTCCTTTATTGTATCTGAAAAAAATTGTTGTATATATTCATATAATTTGATATTAAGTGTATGGACATCTTGTGTTCTCTCTCTCTCTTTATATATATATATATATATATATATATATATAATATTTCTATTCTTTTGCTTGTAATTTGAGCATTTCGTATCATTTTGTCCCTAATGTGTGAAATATGTTTATCTTTTCAAAAATAATGTTTCATTCTGCTTTCATCCTTTTTAACAACTAATCATTAACAAAAATTTTGAAAAAGTTAAACGTTATTGTTTTTTTTATCCGGACCAAAATTATTACTATATCTGTGTTTTTTTTCTGTGCAAGCCCATAGTATGGAGGAATCTCGCTTTGAAAAATCGTTTCTTTAAATCTAAATTTTTTCCCACTGCCGAATTCTTTAGTTTTAAAAAAAAATCTGGTTTTCTTTACGATTTCGATCAGATCTATTGACATTAATCCACATTTATACGTGTTACTTTCCCCCATTTCATAGCACCATCCCCAGATATATATACCCATCGTGATGGCGCCCTATATAGGTGATTGTTGATAAATATTTGCCTCTCCAAAAGATCCGAGTGCTTTCGATGCCCATTCTGATACCCAGCGATTTCCATTCTATCGGGAAACGGGGGCAGGCAGCAAAGAAGAAAACTCTACCGATTTCTACACACTGCCTTATGCCAGGCTGCATACATGAAAGCATGTATATCGCACCCGGGCTATATATTTATTTTTTTATATATATATTTTCCGTTTATTTATTATTTTTCGTTCTTCTCTTTGCTGCCTTGCAGATGGATGCTCAGAGACCGAAAGAGAGAGAGAAAGGAAAAAATAAGAGACCGAGGATATTGGAAGAGGGGATGAAAAAGAGATAGAAAGAGGGAGAATGAAGATCAGAGAATCAAGAACGCATTTGGGAATTCCATGATGGAATTTACAAACGATTTCTGATGGCTACATACATCACCACACCCTCCTTCTCTTCTTCGGGAAGGTGGGGGTGGTTGGTGGCACCCGTTTTTTTACTCCCTCCCCCACGTATTGGAGAAAATGCTCCACAACCGATCTGCCAGCCAAAGTGGCAAGTCACTGATGGTACTTGCCGTTTCGAACAGATTTCTTCTCCCTTCCCCCTCGAGCACGTATCAGTCTTACACCCTTCTATTATATCTATTGAAATGCCTTTTATTTGCTGTTGCCAATGGTTTAAAGGGTAGGGGGCAGTATCTCTATTTTGCGCCAAATCGAAACGTAGGAGCTGCAAAAGTAAATAAAAAGTTTTACTAAATGAACGAAATTTGCTGGTTCTGGAAAATGCTACCATTATCGACGCTAAAATTCCGAGTTATGTTCTTTGCAGTATGAGATATTTTTCTGTTCCGTAAAGCATTTTGGTAGTTCCGTAAGTTTTGGTTTTTAAAAACATAACGCAACTATCAGTTTTTGTAGACTATGAATCGTTCTATGATACACATTTTGTAGAGTATGGTCGTTCTTACTAAATGGTTATAACTTACCGTTTAGTAAGTTTCAGAGACAAATTCAACTTAAAACAAGTGACTTTCCTTATCGAATGAGTAATTTTCGAAAAGATGATTGCAAACACTAAATGAGTTATATTTATTTTATTATATGTTTCAATCACCTTGTAACTTTTTGAATATATATATATATGTATGTATATATATATATCAAATCATATATTAACTGTTTCTTTTCTTTTTTAGGTAAGAATGCAACTTATTTAAGTCGAAATTAAGAAGAAGCATCATGTTGAAAATTTGTATCAGAAGTAACAGGTTTATTGTTTAATTTAATTCTCCCCCTTCGAAAATTTCTTTGAGTTCCATTTTAAAATTTTAATTTCAAATTCAAATGTTAGATTATGTTATTAACTGCCTGTTTTTTTTTAAATCAAACCATGATATTTGCATTTTGTTAATTACATATTTTTTATACAATTAATAATTTTATTAATTTGCTACGCAAATAAAAAGCCCTAATTTTTGAATGCCGATTTCACTGCTTGAGAATCACAGTTTGCGTCTACAATCCAACAGATTTATCTTTTTCCATTTTTTCGTTAAAAGCAAAGTCCTCCAATACCATTTGTGGTACACGTGATAAATTTCCGTCATTCCGTTTTTCGATCCACAAATAGTTGGACAGTAAAAGAAGTTTTAATATCGTTCAAAAGCTCACTTTAAAACTGGAAATGGCGGAAAGGACATCAAATAGTGGCTAACGACTTTCCTGAATGCGAGTCTAATATAGTTGATCTCCCCGGGCCGGGTTAACCCAGGAACGTCAGGGAATCCCATATAAGCCCGAAGCCCATATCGACCCGAATGTTTCCTCGACCCTCTCTTTGCGAAGGGTATTGGCAGAGCGTAATTAGCGCGCTCTGAGATAGCTGCCGGCTATATATAGATATATCTATAGCCAGGGTGCACTAATCAAAGTGAGAAAGCCGCCAGGGCTATTGCCGCCCAATTAAGCCCTACTTAATGTCCCAACCAACGGCCGAGCAGGTATGCCCTCCGCCTTATAAGTCCTTCTCCCGTGGTCGTAAATTCCGGATTACGAGGCCCTGGCTCCGGCTGTTAACTCCCGAAATCTCCCGGATATGGGCTTTTGTGTGAGAGGCTGGAACTTCGGGAAAGAGGGGACCACACTCCAGGATTAGAAGATGGCTAGAGTTGAGAACTTTTTTTTCCCTTTTAGCTTCTTTTGTGTCTTATCCCTCACCCTACCCCTTTGCTAGATGGTACGGTGTATTTGTTTTGTTTATTTTTTTACCTGATGGTACTTAATTTGAGATTTGGGGTGCTTTTTTTTTATCTTATCTCATGTGAAAGTCTTCTGGTTGTTAAGTACAAATTGAACTTTTTTTTTTTCCTTCCCTTACTTGAAGTTCAAGAAGGTAATGCTTAAAAGTTGTTTTTTTTTAATCATTGTTTTTCTCAAAAAGATTTTTTTTTTTTAAATAATAGTTAAGATTTAAAAAAAAAACATTTATGGTGGTGGGGGTTGAGCTCCGAATTGATTTCAGTTTGATTCAAGAATGATTTAAGTGATTTCAATAAACAAATAGTAGCATTAATAAAGCACGAAGGATTTAAATATTTTTGAAAATAATCTTTACTTGAAAATTATTTTGTTAGTTTAATTTGATTAATCAAGGAATTCTTTTTTTTTTTTAATCTGTAACATATTTAGCATACTGGTTTTTTTGAATAGCAAATTTATTTTTGCTATTTATCAGTTTTATTCTATAACGTGATTAGTTTAGATGAAAAAAAAATCAGCCAAAGTAGCTGTTAAGTTTTTTTTAATTATTTTTTTTAATAAAGGAAGTTTAGGAGGCCTGAAAGAATCATCAGACATTTTTTATTAAAAGACATTTCTTTATCCAATAGGGAATACTATATAAATGTAATATTTTTTTTTCATTAATTTGGCGTGATATTAATAAAAACCTATTGATTAAATCCTTAAAATTAACAAGTTGGTTAAAATTAGAAATTTCTTCGTGATTAATTATTTATTTCAACCATTGATAGTTGAATTCAGAAACTTTTCTTCTCATCATTATAGACAATGAACGAGAAATGTTGTACTAGCAAATTTGATCTATTTGAAATTGAAATTATCAACTAATTTATTCTTAGTTTAATGAATATAATTTAGTTTGAAATAGCTCTTTACACCTCCCCCACCCCTCTAAAAAACCTTATTGATGATATGTTTCCAAACATAACCTTTGCGTAAAGCTTTTGAATGGAAATTTGGCATCTTTCTCTTGGATAGGGAGGGTAAAAAAGGCGAGAGAGGGGTAGGAGTGGAACAAAAACGATCTTTTTCTCTTGCCGAGAGAGAATATCGGGAAGCAGAGGCAAGCGGCATCATCTGTTTGTGGGTCGATAGCGGGCTAAAAATCCGGCGTCATCTCACAGGTGGGCCGTCATCGGCAGGATGATGTATAGCAATCGCTTCGCCTCCCACCCTTAACGGCCAACCTCCCAAATTAATCATTGGCCTGTTACCGGGTGATGTCTTCACCAGAAGCACGCCATGCATACGATGGATGTTCCCCGCCAAACGATTATACACCACTAGCACCCACTCACACTCCCTTTGGAATTTGTTTCATTTTTCCAGAGCTCTCTATTCCGGACCGTTTCTGGAAATATTTTTTCTTCCTCCCCTTCCCTTCCTCTTGACTCGATATATTTGTTTTACGAAAGAACTATACCCTTCTGTCACAAGTTATGCATTTTACTGGTTTCAATGCTTTCTGTGCTAAATGTACATTTATTTTCTAATTTTTCCACTTTCACTTTAGAAGCGAGTTATTTAAATGGTCAGTTAAACACATGTAAATATAATAAGGAATAATTCATTATCGTGCTTGTGGGGATTATATGTTCAGCGCTAGAATTAATTATTCGTTAATTTGCATTTAAGCTACGAATTCTGTTTCTATTTGAAAGATTCTCTTTTAAAGCTTTAAATCTGGGCAAACGGTTATTTTTAATATAGAATAGAATATTTGTGACACTTAGACATTGACATTAGACAACACTTAGACACTTTGTGACACTCTTAAAATGTAACCATGCGCCTTCTTAACGAACCATGTGGCTCCATATACCATACTGTTGGCGCTGCATAATCAAAAAGGGTTTTAGCGCCAGTAAACTCAATCAAACTCACGCTCTATTTGAAAGAAACAGTTAATTCTATTACATTCTTCAAATATTTGATCAAACTATAAAAATAAAGTATATATAATTAGTTTTATATATGATAAGCTTGAACATAGTATCTTCAGAAAATTGATTGTTCGGCATAAAAATTAAATATCCTGAATATACAAATATCTTTTATATTTATTATATAATAATATTTTGCAAATTAAATATAATTTTCCATGTAAATATTTATTATAGAATTTATTCACTTTTGTACATGCACCACTCAGTGAGATGAACATAAAGAATTAAACAATGCGAAGTAAATATATTTTAAAATTTCATTGGTTTTCTCAGTTTGCTGCTGCTTGCAATGCTATCACACTATCCAACAACTGGACATCTCTTCATTTAAAAGCTCTTTTCTTACATCCTTTTAAAGTTTTTATAAGCAGTATGAATAATAGAAATTTAAAAGAAACTTGATTCCCTAATACTTGCAACAACAGTAGTAATATGTCATCATCACCTTGAATTATTCTAAATAACCCTCGCTAAGATTTTTTTTCCTTTATTTAATCATTTTCCTTCATATGCTCCAAATTTGAACAGTGTAATTCACTCTAGGTTCCACTGTTTAATTTATTCAATGAATATTCATTATCTACAGCATTAATTTTGTATAAAAATTACATAAAAATCTTCTAAAAATGGGTGAATACATGTCACTCTTGCATGATCTTAAAATTCTCCCGACTAATTTTTAGACCCACTCATCAGCTGAACTCTGAATACGCTGATCTACAAACATAAATGTAATCGTGTAATTTCTGTTAATAGAAAGTGCAGATTAAGTTTTCGAATCGCGATATTTCTTTCTACAATGCTAAATTTGTCAGCCCAACCCTAGCATTCCCCTGCTTTCGTTCGATTTGTCATTTCTACTCCTTCCAAACAATCTTGCTCCCTGTTTTAATGTCCGTGAGCCCTAAGCCTCTTCTCCCCGCACAATGTCATTTCCGCCTCCCTCGATTCATTACTCTCCGCAAAAGCAAACCGCAAAGTACATTTCTGAAATCGCTCTTAAAAACCGATTTATTCCGTCCGAAAAAGAAAAAAAAAAAGCTTTGACATCTCGTCGTGATGGTTTTTAAAGAGGGGAACAAGTGGTGGGCGACCGGCTTTTCTTTTGCCGGACGATTTATGTCGTCCGGGAGGTCAGGGTGGAGAGGTAATGAACCCTGACCTCGCCCTTGATGGATCGAGTGTCACCCTTTGAGTCTTCTTTTTTGCAAACCACCCCCGAGTCAGCCCTTGCTAACGAATGTCGCCGGTCCCTCGTTAGCCATGCCATGCGTTTTGAGGATAGATTAGATGAGACTTATGCTGGTGTTAGATTGCATTCAGCACTGAATGGCTGTACTCCGTTTTTTTTTTTTTTTTAATTATTTTCTGAATTCCCAGCTGCAAAATTACATATAATCAAGTTTAAATAAAGCAATTTATTTTATTGCAGCTTGTTAAAATGATATATTTGGAAGTTCAACTGATAATTGTACATATGAGCTTATTGTTTTACTCTGTTGTGTTTGTAATTTCAATCTTTCATCCTTTCTAACAGCCCACTGAAAATATTTGTATCAATGCTGATTATGTAATTTTCTTATTAAAATTTCTCAATACACAAATAAATTTTCTAAATTATTACGTGCTGTTAAATTTAAAGCTTTTCTAATATACAGAGTAATATATTTCTAAATATTATTATTAAAATGAATAATATTGCTGAGTTGGTTTGATTTTTTTTCATATATCTTATTATTACACATCTTTTATTGTACACCTTGAGTATTCAGTAAGTAATATTAAAGGCGAAACAATAATTTCTAATGCATAATGCATAATAAAATAAAAAATTAGGTTTTTTTAATTGCGTTATTAATTTTCAGAATCGATATATTGTTCGTCCTTTAAAATTCATAATAAAAGAACGAGGATTTCAGTTGCATTGATCTACTCAAATGCCAATACTATTATTAAAGTACATAATTTATTAATTGTGAGCCATTAACATGAATTAATCCGTTTAAGTTTTGCTACAACCAATGATAATTCCTTTCATTTTTCTTAAATATTGTATTTTTTAAAAAGTTCCTTTTTTCTATAATAATAATGAACTCATTTTGTACTATTACATTGCAAAAATGAATAATTATATAAGTTATCTGCGTCAAAATTCGAATGTGATACCAAAAGTCTCTTCAACCCCACATCTTTGGCACGAGACGAACACGGACCACTGTTAATCTTCCAATTTGATAAATAAAATCGCAACACTTCAGCAGCATCTTGCGTAACCCGATCCTCTGGAGAAGAGCCATGTGTCGCTCGTACGTGGAAAAAGCGAGGGGTCATCACAGAGTTTAACGAAGATGCGCATGCATATCAATTTCCCCTATTTTATTTTTGCTCACTTTCTTTTTCTGGGCGCGCAAGCGTGATGCTTCTATCCTGGTGGTTGGTGGTTATTAATTTTTTATTGTATGTGATGGTCCATGACAGACTGAAATTGTTTATGCAAGCATATTTTTGTCGCCGCTCCTTGGACGAGCTGCTGTGGACTCTAAGTCATTCGAGACCCTAATATAGACATGGACTGGTGGCGTCAAAAGTGCCGTTGAAACAAAACGCGTGTCTGTAGCAAATTTAATATATATTTTTTTATTTCAACGTGTCCGTTCGGATTTATTAAGCAGTATTCTATTTTAATTACTTCATTTTTTTGTTATTTTTAAACGAAAGGAAATATGTTCCTCGTATGTTTCTTAAATTGGCTTTATTGTAAGTTTTTGTGTTTTCATTAATATCAGTCGTTGCTAGTGTCAATTTTACTTGCTCGTTGTCGATAATATTTAACTTCATATTGATTTTCCATTATAAAAACTCTATTTTATGTGATATTATTTTTTTAAAAAGTAATTGCCATCCATAAAGTTCGTTTCTCCTCTAGTTGCTATGTCGAAGAAGTTTGGAGTAGAGTATCGGATCAGATGTCGCTTTCGTCGTCTGATCTGGGTTTCGATTCATTATTCATCCAGACTACTGAAAACGATGCCTTAATCTAACTTAAGAAAATTAACAATCAACAGATTTAGTGTAATAGTTATTCAATCGACTTATTTTAATTGATTATTCTTTAAAATATTTTATATTTATTCGTGAATTTTTATTTACCGCAATATGTATTTAATATTAGAAGTATCTGTGAAATAGTAGAGATGGTTGTGATGTATCATCTGTACTTTAATAGATGAAAAATCCCATCCATAGTGATGATTTTTCCATTATTTTATGCATATAAGTGATTCTACGTTATATGGCTGTCCTACTGTTTGTCTCTTGCACATATATTTGAAATATGCAGGAACATAGGAATTATCTTTTTGGTACACATTCAACTAGACACAGTCGCGTTTCTCATGTTGTATTTTAGATTTAAATCTCAATTATTTGGAACATGCTTATCTTTTTACTAAAAAGACATCTTCTTGATCCAGGAGCAGGAAAAATAGAGGTAATTACATCACTTCACCACTACTCCTTCTCTGCCCAACAACTACCTCCTCAAGCATGTCTTTTATTCCATTTTTTGCGCAATAAAGTTACATTCGTAGCATTCCACCTTTTCTATCCTTCTCTCATAATTACTTTTTAATTAACGTGATAACTTTCCTTTTGGGGCGATTTTAATTAGAAATTTCAAATACCACGCATTCGTTAACATTTTTTGCGGCAATTTTTTTTTCTTCTCCCTTGCATCTCTTTGGTGAAATGTACTTGCATCTTAACTTAAAAAGGTAGGAGAGAGGAGAAAAAAATAAGCATTAAAATGAAAAACACGGCTTGTGCTTCTTCTCCTAAAGCTATGTGTCGGTTTTCTTTGCCATTAAAGTCAGATGACATTTGAAGTAAATGAGTAGGAAAAAAAATTGTATTCGAAGCAGAATTACGATTTTTCTCTCAGTTGAGGGTAATGTAATCAATAAAAAATGAACCATCGCCGGTTATCTGTTATCGGCGTCTTAACTCCACCTGAAAGAAAATCATTAATTTTAATGGGTTCTGGTATGCCGATTTGTAAAAAGGAAATTGACGCAATTATTTCTTTACTGGAGAGACTTTACTCTTTTATGTTTTTTTTTCTCTCTCCTGCTCTCTTCTGTGCCTTTTTTGTGCTGTTTATCTATAAATACATCCTTTCTGTTTCCAATGTCTTTAAAAACCAGCCGCCAAACAAGTTAAAATAAAAAGAAATAGGAAATGAAGAAGAAAGAAAGAAAGGGGGAGAAAAAAATCTAAAACGAAAAAGAGTAAAACTGAGGCAAAAATAATAATAATAACGTGGTTTTGGGTCCTAGTATCTTTTCTAAACTGGATTCTTAATTTTATTCCGTTGGGTATTCCTCCCCTTTCCCCCCACTTTGTCCCTGGTCTTCCATTTCGTTCAATTGCAGGGCTCTTCTGTTTCATCAACCGTAAATTAAATGAGAAAAGAACGGGAGTGAAATCGGAATTAAAGGCTGAAAAAAGTACATATAATCGGAATTACATAAAAAGAAGAAAAAAAAATCTTTAAAAAAATCAGATATCCATGACCCCTCGTGGAGTTGCGGCTACGGTTGCGAATCAATATGACTAGTTTGCTTGAATGCCTCTTCCTCCCTTTTTCTTTTATTATTTTCCCATCTTCCTTCTTTTTATTTTCTTCCTTTTTAATGAAAAGGAGACTTTCATAAAGTATTCATTACCGAACAGTGTTTTTTCATTATTATTATTTCTTCATTTTTTTTAAGTTCCACTCCCCCATTTCTTTTTTTCCCCTTCTTTCTAAATTTTAGATTTTTTTTCTTCTTTTTATATTTTTAATTTTCGTTCCCTCTCCCCCTCTTCCCCTTGACTTTACAGCCCCTATCATTTTTAGTTCTCTTTATCAACCATCCGTGATATATCCTAGAATCCATAGTCCGAAACAAAAACAGAGACTTACGAATTTAAAGATGTCGCGTATTTCAAAAAAAAAAAAAAAAAAGCGGTGCGAATTAAAAAAAATACGCAGAGAAAAAAAATTATTCCTTCTTGTTCTTTTAAATAAATAAAGAAATAAATAAAAAACATAACCATCTGAGAAGAAGTGAAGTGGCTGCAGAGGAGGGAAAAAAAATCGTTTATTAAAAAAATGTTAATGAAATGCTTTGAGAAGTAATAACTTGCTTATTCTTCCGGAATTATGTTTGTATGGGGGATTTTTTCCCCTGTGGGTTTTTTTCCCCCGCTAAGCACGGAGTTGCTTTTAAAGATGAAGTTCTTAAAACAGCGAATCATTATCTCGGAGCCATAAAAGTTTACTTGTGAACTATTCCGTGACAAATCGCTGAGAAGTAAGAATTACTCTCAATTAAAAGAAAGAAGTAAAGAAATGTAACTGGGGCAGCAATTGAGAGGTTTTAAGTGCTTCTTTTTTTATTTTACAGATACATATATTTATTATATCTTGAGGCAAAACTGTGTTCATCTCGCTCGGCATTCTTTATAGTACGTATCTGCCTCGCTAATATGTTTTTGATGGCGACATTCTCAAATGCTATCATTTTTTTTATGAAGATGGATAATCTACTTGTCACTTTATATATGTTTCTTGCGAAGAACTGTTTGAATTGATTTTTTTTTACATTAATTGAATTTAAATGCAGAAATCAGCCCTATTACAGTACGCAATATTATTGTTTCATATAAACAATATTTTAGAAGATAAAGTACGAAATTTAAAAAAGTTTATTATAAGATTTTTTTTTCACATTTTAGAATTTCAATGCAAAATTTCTAATTTATGATTTCTGAAAACACATCGAACATTAATTACAAATCAGTACATTAATTTAAAAATCACCTAAACACGCTTTACTGCTATATTTCTACGTATGTAGATGCATGCCAATCTAAGTTGCTAGAGATGCCTCTTTTAATTAGATTGTTAAATTATCCCTCACGAGCCCTAGGGGAAGGCCCGTTTGAGATTAACAGAGGGGGGGTCATATTTCAATAATCACTCTCTATATGATAACAATTGAATGAATTTGACGAACACTTTTCATGATTGAATACAGAGCTCTGCCGGGGTGAATCAGGTCTCTTCTTATTGAATCAGGTAAGTGATAACGCGAATGTCGTCAGAATGAGACTCCAAACACCACTTGTATGTAATAATTAATGTTCACAAATTTGTGGTTAATAATCTAAAGTAAAAATAGTTGAATTGATAGAATTACATATTTGTCATGATGAAACAATTCTAATTTTTTTAAATCAAGTTTTATTACTAACATCCTCAAAAATGTAAGCATTCATAAATTTATATAATTTTATATCCTTTTTTGGTGTGACAAAAGCAAATAATGATAGTGAATTTGATTTGGATTTTATTATGTGATCATGATTTTTAAACTACACTATCGTAATATCATAGATAAAATTTGATATAATTTAAGTTCCGCGACTTGAAATATATCCAATTTTATGGTTTGCTGATATGCTTCAAATTATTCATTCTTTTAGATTTTCGGTCTACAAATAAAAACGTACACCTTCTAGAAATGAATACGCTTTTTCTAAAATGTTCCGGCAGCTGATTTTCTCATTTTTAAAAGTCGATGCTTAAACTAAAGTTAAATTACTCGAAAGTATTTTTCGACACTTTTTTTTGCGTCGATTTAAAATCGATCCAATCGATTTCATACAGCAATCAATGTATGAAATGCTGAAAATGGCTATCAAATCCGTTCCTAATAATACTTTCGTATTTTCAGCTTCATCCATTTGTAGGTAATTTTATATTAAGATAAATCTTGAAAAATGTCGATAATTACTAACATTACTTCGGTGGGTCTCTACTTGTACACTACAGTATAGGTTTTTAAAAAATAGCATGCACATTCATTTTTTCTTAAAATTCGTAGTATGAAATTACACACCCTTTACGCTAAGTAATATTAAATCCCGTCAACATCGTTTAAAGCCTCTGTATGCGATTTATATTTTATCTTAATCTCCCTTCTGTGCACTTTTTCAACACCAAGTCTTCCGCTCAGAACTTAGAGACAGTTTGTAATCCAGGTTCAAGTTCCTGTGTTGGGAAACTGGAGTGTTGGCGTATCACGGAGGTCAAATACCATTAGACCTGACTTCTCTGAACTGAACGCCTGCGAAAAAGAGGGATCAATCCCTGGATAAAGTCTTCCTTATCTTTCTTTTTTTCTCTTCACGATTTTCACGTGTGGAACTTATTTCTTTTGGGACACACTCTTGACTACTCACTTTCTTCTTTAAAGATTTTTTTTTCCATTCGCTTTTGGAGTCTTGAATTCATGAACGATCATATTTTAACAGAACATTTTAACAAAACAGAAATCAGTTAATGCGTAGAATGGGTTTTATAATATAATGAGCGTAAACTAACGCAAAATTTTTTGTTGAACCCTTTTCTACTATCCCCAAAATGAAAAATTAGATTCATTTGTATCGATACATAATTTTGGTATTTCTCAACATGAATCGGAAAATTCATGCAAAATTAGGATATACAATATAGAACACCAATTAACCAAAATTTTAAGACTAGTCCGATCCTTTTTTGAAGTTACTTAAAAAAATCATGTGTGTAAGTTGATAGAAAGTAAGAAAACTAATTTCTTTTTTATTTTATTTGTATTTTAAAAAATGCTTAAATTTTCACTCTAAAGTTACTTTTATTTAACAAAAGGTTTTCTTATGATATCCCCCCTCTTAAAAGAAATTTTCTTGCATTTTCGGGTTTGAATATTTCTCGATTTTTCTCCTCATAAAAGAAAACTAAAATGCTTTTAAATCTAGTATGGCTATGAATATAAGAGACAAGTCTTAAAAAAAAACAACAAAAAAAAAACAAACTAAAATGCTACTTCGTTCAGAGGGGGGGGGGAAAGGACTTAATATTTTGATTGCATTATGTGGACTTCTGATATCAGAATAGAATTTTATATTCACGTCTCTGCCATTTGTATCTAAAATGCCATATAACTATCAGTTTATTGTTTTTGCAATAAAATATAACAACCTTAAATAAAATACAAGAAAAATTATGTATCTTTGCTTTATTTGTAGTTTAGAAACAATCGTATTTTTATCACTTTTTATGTCCATTATATTATATCATAGATTCTAATGAGGTGTAAAAATGGATTCCCTAAGCATTTAAAATTCTTTTTCCAGGACAAACTGCATTTCTGCAAATGCTCATTTCATGGCATGATTCAACGAGAAATTTCACATTTTTTAGAAAATTTTTCTACTATAATATCTGATATACATACTTTTGCAACGCCTCCCCCCTTCCCCCTTGCTTTTTCGATTCCGGACGATATGCGAAAATTTAATCTCCCCATCTCGTCAATTCGTTCTTCTCTTCACTTCACATCAGTTCCCTCTCATTCTTCTCCGCCGATATCTTTTCCCTCGGCATCGACCAATACTCCACTCCCCAAAGAAGCAATATCGCCGTCTCTGGGCGAACGGCAGCAAAGAAGAAATAATAACAGTAAAGAAACTCTCAGTAGAATTTAGAGCGAAAGAAAAGCATTATTGTGAACGGTGTGTGAATCTCACAAAAAGTGGTCCTTCCTCCCCTCTTACAGAATAAAGAAAATAAAAGAAAGAGCGGGTTAAAAGAAAAGAAATTGGTACAAGAGGGGTGAGCCGAAATTTATCGAAAGTTATCCCTTTTTGCTTCCTGACAGCATATGCGTGTGTGCAGCAATGAAATTACGCTCGCCTCTCTTCTCCCATTACTGACAATTAATATTGATCGCGGGGGCCAAGAATCGACTTGCGGTCCTTAATGCGCGAGCGCCCTCTTCACTTCGAGGGGGGCGCGGAAGAATGAAAGAAGGAATTTTTTTCCTTCTGTGTGTGGAAAAGAGGAAGATCGGACATTAGGGCTAATCTTTCCCCTTTACCAGCTAACATTGGGGAATAGTTGGCTGGAATTATTCCGATACACCAATTTGGCGTGCCCATCAACCATCCAAAAGTCTCCGATTCTAAAAATATCTATTGTCTTATTGATGAATTTGTATTAGAAATCGACATTGTGAGATTTTTAAGATGGATATCTAACGACAACAGCATTGAAAAGCTAGAGCAAGAAATTCATTTCCAATAAAAGTTTGACATTCAATAACAATGACAAAGTTAGTGAATTTAAAACGGCTGGTTGTAATGATAACTTTAAATTTTGTCATTGTTCTCGTTATGTTTGTTATGTGTTATGTTTGTTCTGGTTATGTGAAAAATTAATGACAAATTTTACTATGGGATTACATGAAATTCTGCCATGACTTTCGATTTACATTTATTTAATGTTAACTCTTTGGCAAAGAATATTATATATATAGTTGCGAATTAAATTAATGAAAATATTGAAAAAGTTGGAAACTCGTACGCAGCGTGAACGATTTTTAAAGGTTTCGTTTCGCCAAAAATATAGTTATTATTTTTTTTAAAAAAATTTAAGATATTCTAATTCTAAAAATTTTAAGGCATGAATTAATTTAACGATGCCTAATCCATTTAAACAATTTACATAATGATCATTTCAATGAAAGAAAGGAACCTGTAAGTTTTATAAAATTCTTGTATAAATTTCCATATGGTATCCAAAATTTACGTGTGACTAATCCATAATCAGTCCATCTGTTGGAGGATAAGAAATATATATATATTTCTCTGTCTGTATACATTAAATTATATCTTGAATTCTCGGCAATCGAATTTCACCATTTAAATTATTGAATAATTTTCTACACCATAGACAACTATTTCACTTCTTTCAGAAGCTCAAATATTAGCTGTAATGGCACTTTTCCTTTATCCGGGTGCAGCGAAAAATCGCCAAAGATATTTGGCGGAATTCTACATTATTTGGCGATTTTTCGCTTTAAAATCTCTATCAAAAAAGTTGGCAGTATTTTACATTATTTTCGATTTTTCACTGGCGCCTGGCTAACGAAAAAGCACCGCTGTAACAGATAAACCGCATAATTTTCTTTTGTCTTGAAATAATGACTACCATATTTAAAATGTCAAGTTGTTCTTAATTTCTATATTATACTAACATGAAGACAGAATGGTAATAAATCTTCTCAATAAAGCCTGAATATATAAAAAATCGGATGTCGCCAAAATTATGAATTATGAAAAGCAAAAGTGTGTTTCAAATATGGAGCATTTTAAAATTTCCTATAACAAGAAAGATGTGGGTGAAAAAAACTTTTTTTTCCTCGCCAATTCGGGCGATACTTCCTCTTTGCAGCTTCAGAACTCTTGGCGGCAGCAAAGTAAAAGATCGACGATGGAGGACTACGAAGTGAATGTTGAGTACAGCGATTGGTTCAACTCGAAGCCATCAAAATGCACGGAAATAAGAGGCGAGAGTTGAGTAGCGAGAGTGATTTTTACTTTAGCCACTTTGATGGCGGGGGAGAAATTCTATCATTCATCTTTTTTCCATCGTGCGGGGAAAATATTTGACCGGAAGGCTCTTCTTTAAAGTGTTCTTACACGATTTTTTCTTGCTTGCCGCTGCTGTTGCTCTTATCCAAATTTGAAAATCTCGTATAATGCGTTTTGTTGCTCCAACCTCGGCGTGTCAAACAAAGTACCGAAAATAATGTTCGCCAGTTGAGAGAGAGATGGATTAAGTTGGGTGTCTGTTGATGGTTGAGTAGGGGTTTTGGAGTGGTGGAATTTCTGCGGCAGATAAACTTTTTTTCTTCATCATGTAATTGTAATTTCAGAAGTCCCCCCCCCCCATTAATTTCTTACATGAAAGAAGGTGTAGTATCTCAGTGCCTTTCATGTTTCTTATTAAGGGATCATGTAATCAAAATTTTAGATGTCTTGCAAGAGTTAAGAAATCTTTTTACGAAAAAATCTAAGATTTCATAGCATTCATAACAGAATTTTGTTCTTAAGTATGTATTCAAAGGTAAAAATAAACCGATTTGATTTGAACCGAAGTCAGGTCATATCAGGTAGTTTGAAATATTCAGCATACTAATCTAATGAAACTAAAGTAAATGATTTCATTCTGATAAATTACCAGGGTGTTACTGATAATTTACAGGTATGGATTATGGATATTAAGGAATTTGAAAGCAGAAAATGTCACCGCTAAGTACTTTCAAGGCATAAATTTTGTCGGAATTCGGGCCAAGATCAAGCTGAAATCTTTCGTATCTTGCTAGTGCTTTACTACCACATTTGGTCACTAGGCAATCAGTGTCTTCTAACATCTAGATCACATCTATAAGAAATTGTTGAAAACCTTACCACCTTCAGTTGCGTCGAACAAATATATAATACATTTAAAGGAATGAGAAGAGCCGTGTTTAGGTTTTGTTTTTTGAATCGAACTTGGTATTCATAATAGTACATGGAATTTTTGTCATTTTAAACTAATAGTTATATTGCTGAATTCCTTCTTCTTCTTCTTCTTCTTTTTTTTTTTTTTTGAAATTTTAATCGTTTATTTTCTTACTGTAGGATTTTCTTTTTTAAATATCCTCACTTTAACTTATGTAAGTCTTCCCAGACGATGCAAAATTCATGAAAAAAAAAAATTTTCTTTTTCTTAATTACTTGCAAAAATTTAATATTTTTTTAGATGAGATTTTTTAATATTAAGTTTTGAAAGGTTTGCTCTAAATCTCTTATATTTCAAAATCTGTACAAAGAAGACTAACTTATTTTCGTTTCTAGGACCTTTTTTTCTACATTTATAATGATATTCAAAATTCATTTCAAAACGTGTAGTTTTTTTTGTGCTTGTTTCTAAATAAAATGTATCCATCTAGAAGATGTTTTCAATTATTTGCATTTTTCCACTATGAGAGGGATAAAATTTAAAAATGCCTTTATTCCATATAAATGAAACATTTGCATTTTATCCAAACTAATTCTAAAACTTGGGTTGAGAAATGTATCAAGCATACATTTATTAATCCTTTAAATATTATTAAGCCTGATTTAATATAATTAGAGTTTTCTATATTTGAATTTAATTTTTTTTTTCAAAAATATTACACTTTTCAATTTATATATTTATTTCAATAAGTTCGTTTTTTGTGCGTAATAAAAATAAATCGGCATTTTATTATTTAGACCACTCTAATCTTAAAAGGAAAAGAAAGTAAGGGAATATTTCTACTGGTCGATGCAAAACTGCATCAACTCTCCCAATCCCTTTACTTTCCCCTGTTAGCACGCTGGGAAAAAGTAACGTCTCCTGGCCGAGGAAATGAAATCTGCAATACTTCTTGCCTCCCAGAAAGAGGGATGCTGCTTTCCGAGAAAGTGCGAAGTATATTTATATGAAGAGCAACGCGGGTTTGCTTCTAGGATACTACCCTAGGGATATGGAAGGGGATTTCTATCTTCCACTCCCCCCTGCCCTTATAATCCTGGATGCTGACTGGAGATGAAGTTTTTACCTGTGGGATTACACGGTCCGCTGCTCTGGTGAATTTGCTGGGGGTAGGGAGCTTCATGGTGCTTGATGTCCTGAAAATGTGTGTGATCTATTTTCTGAGTTCGTCGTGGTTAGAGTCTGTTTTTTTCCTCCCCTCTTTTTCTATGTTTGGCTTGACTAATTTCATTTCGTATCTGAAATAAGTCCATGACATAGAAGAATACCATTTTGTTTATATTTTCATGTTATTCAGAATTATAAACACTGATCATCTCTTTAGAAACGACATTTTAATCTTAAATGTTGTCTTCCGGAAAGGGAAAACTAATATTCGTTTTCTCCAAAAATGTTAAGTTATAACATAATGCCATACTGCTCTTAAATGCGGTTGTTATAATGCTAGCATAACTATATCTTGGGAAAAAGTATGTAAAAAAATAAAGTGTGTGTGTGTGTGTGTGTGTGTGTGATGAAGTCAAACACTACTTTATTATTTTTTTCCGCCTTCAATTATTGCCTTATAATTACCGCCTTCAAAAGTAGGAGCAGTGGGTTTTCTTCAGAAATAAGATTTTAATCTTAATTGTTACTTTTCATTTTCCGCGATTTATTTTTCTTCTTTCTTTGGAAGAATTCAATTTTTTGATATTCATTTTTTTAAAATTCAAGAATAAGAAGAAAATTGTTTGAGTAGAATTTCTTAACGCTAAATTAAAAAAAAAATGAAAAAGTGCGTCTGATTTTATCTAAATTCATTACCTACTCCATTATTTTATACTGGATCACAGATTTTTTTTTATGTAACATTTTTATTACTTAACGTGATGCGTTGTCAATAAATACAATTTATATGTATATTTTCCTTCACAAAAGGAGAGAAATTTGCATTGAGCAATGAAGTCCTTTCAGCAGAAAAGAAAACTCCCAGCAATCATCGCGTGGAAATACTACCCGTCAATCAGAACTGGTCCGCATATCCCAAGTGCTTCTGAAAATGCCAGAAACGATCTTCCTCCATTTAATACGCTAATGCATACACACGTCCTTCCCAATGCATGTATTCATGACGTTTGTCACTCAAAACTACGTCGCCTACCGTTCTTCATGTTTGACATGCAATCAACAGATTAAGGCTGACGGGCACTGGTATTTCGATAATAAGGAAATTATTGCGCCCTGGTCCACCCTCCTTAACTCACACCAACACTATTTTCTCTCTCTTCCCCCCTTCGGAATAAACTGCTTCTGTCACGATTTCGTGTCAGTCCGCCATTTTGTTATAGATATGATTCACGTTTGTTTGAAAAATATTACAGCTTTGGAAAGGAAAAGGTTAATGAAGAATTTTCTGTTCAAAATGGGGATGGAATCGATTCTGTTCGAGTGTCTTGTGGACGCAGGTGCTGGCCTGGCCAATTTATTGTTTGGATGAAGAGTAAAATTTGATGAACACACCCTAGATTGTGCGCTTTTTCTTTCCTCAAATCGATTGTTTAGCAGTTTGTTTCCGCTTTTTGATACTTTTGTATCAAAGTTAAGTCTCCCTTTGGAAAATGTTAAAACGGTATCGACAGAGATTTTTGCCACTTTATTTGTTTTTAAGCAAAGAATGCGTTTGAATGTGGTTCATGTTTTCTATCTTAAAATAATTTTGTTGTTGTTGTTCCTTTAATGAAATAGTTCTAGTCACTGATCGAGTGACATTTTGGTATTAATTCTTTATTTGTTTTTGCTACGTAAATTATAAATTGCTTCCTATGTATATATATCTACAGTTTATTTCGTTGCAACAATTCTAGATCTCTCCTTTTTTTTAAATCATGTTTTTTGAACATTTTTTTTCACTGTTTATACGTTTTTCAGAATTTTTCTCGCTTTATAAGAAAGCATCACTGGCTCATATGAATTGCTAAATGCTAAATTTTATGTAAAGCATGTAATTTTTTTTACTATGAAAAATATTATATCCAACGTTTTGCCGACAAATTATTACGTATTAATTAATATCATTATATTTATTTTGAGTTATATTTTAATGCTATAATTATAATTATCAAGAACACATTTTTGAGGGAAAGGGAAATATATTCTCTAAATTAGCCTTTTTTACGTGCATATTTAAGCAATATTGATGATAAATCGTTCTCGCCTTGTAAAATTCTTCCTTTTTACTACCGTACTTTATATCCTGAAAATATTAAATTTTCGGTATATACAGATTAAGAAATACAGGTCAAGAAAATATTATATTTTTATTTAGCATTTTTTTAAAATATGTGGTGGAAAAGGTATTTTCTAGAAATTTAATTTAAATAAAAGCTAGAAATGTAGAAATTCTTTGAAAATAGAAATTTTAACACTATTTGCAGTAAATTATATATATTTGGAATTTACTAAAATATCACTTGAAAGCGTCTCTAAAAAGCATTTTCTCTTGATTCTTCTAAACAAATATCTATATTTACTGTATTACAAGCATTATGCTGTTGCATTTGTCAAGTTCAGGCCTTACTCCGCCTACCAAAACCAGTTAAGTCTTTCTTAAAATATATAGCTACAAACTCATTCTTCTAAATCACTGTCCTTGTTTTTACTTTGTATCTTAGATAACCGGAGGAAGAGCAACTTTTAGCTCCTTAGCAATTTCTGCTCGCCGCCGAAAGCTTAAATCCCGGCAGCTCTTGATTCACGTGTGTTTATCATTAGACTTCTATCCAAATACTCGCCTTCGGAAAATCCTCTCTGTAAAGCCGCCTATTCTTAAATCAGGAGGTGACGGGTTTATTTCGGGACGCAACTCTTTTTTTGTCTCTCTTTAGTCTCATCCGCTAGACTCATAATTGGGGAGGGATTCGACAACCTTTAGAGGGAACTCCATGTTGCTTTCTGTATTAATATGGAATATTTCGCTTTTAATTTATATGCTTATCCTTATTTTTGTGACTATTTGTTTATTCTTTTGATTGTGATATCTCTCGTTGGCAGACAGTCCCAGTCTATTACGGGAATTAAGATTTCAAATCCCGTAATAGGAGCAAATATTTGTCTTACTTCGACATGTGTTGCCTAAATCTAAAAGACTATAGAAAACTTACACAGAAAGGGTTTTCAGATGCTCCAGGCATAATACAATTTTCGAATAATTTTGAATGGTCCAATATAATCAAGTAATACTGAAACTGAAAACTGAAATGAAGGTGAAGATTAAAACTTTATTTAAGATCAAACTTTATTTTAAGATCTTTTTTTTTATTTACAAACAAACATTATTTTAAGATTTCAACTTTAACTTTATAAACAAGCTTTATTTTAAGTTTTTCTACAATCATTCTTGAAATTCTTTTTCACTAAATTTATGAAATTTTCGTAAAGTTTCCTTTTACTCTTAAGCCGAGGAAAATTCATAGGCTTTAAAACAAACATATATCTAAATTGAAAATAATAATATTTAACTCGCTTTTAAATAAATCATTATTATTACAAAGAAGCAAAATACTTGCAATATTTGATTCTGTAAACAAATCGATGCTTAGCTATATTTTAACTATCAAGAATTTTTATGAAATTGTCTTAGTTACCAAATTGTTATATCAATTCAATTAGTAGTGGATAGAATATTTACAATATAGTAGCCAATTTTATATTCAGGTTACTCGCGATTATTGTACTGAAATCAGCTCTAAAAATCTTAGATATTTTAAATTTCATTTATATTAGCATACCCTATTAGCTGAATGATTTAGATCCATTTATCTTTCTAGAACTATTAAAAACAAACTTCTTAAAGATATTTAATAATAGTGAAAGAAAATTAACCAGGAGAAATAAGGACATTTTTGTACTGATTTACAACAACTTTTAAAGCTTTTTTTTAAAATTATTATTATACCGGGTGTCCAAAAAGTTCCCGTACTCCAAATTTAAAAAATCATTGTTCATGATTTTTTTTTCAAATATATTAAATTTTGCCTCACGAGTAATGAAACCATGGACACGTTTGAAGCTTTATTCGGCGATCGACTTATCTCAAAAAATCTTTGGCCTCCTCGATCCCCTGATCTGACTATCCCGGTCTTTTTTCTGTGGGCTTATTTAAAGGACAAAGTTTATGAAGGTGATCCTCAAACAATAAATGATTTGAAAAACGCAATTACCCGAAGGATACTTTCAACTTTTTCTCCAAGAAAGGGGTGGACATTTTGAATATTTATTATAAATGTAAGTTCCGTATTTTTTCCTTAGTTATGTTAAAAGTGCTTTTTTATCATTGGCTTAAAAGTAATTCTTTTTGAACCTGTTATTTTTTTAAATAAATTCACAAATCATCACTACGGAACTTTTTGGACATGCGGTATTTTTTTTAAAGTTAGATCCTTATTATTAATGCTAGTAAGTCGCAGGTTCTCTAACGTTTTTATTATTTGCCCAGTTTTGCCTATAAATAATGAAAATATTTTACTCTATGTTACAAACTAATTAAGCTATGATGTGAGGTTGCATGTTTTCTTTTCACAATATTTCGATACATCTTATATATTTCTAGTTCTTTAAAAAAATTAAATAGTATACAAGTTATAGAATTCTTTACAGTATTAGAAATATACTAGGTTGATGTAACTTTCGTATTAGAATATATTAATAAAGAAATTGGAATCTTTCTTCTTATTAGAATCAAGGGGAAGTATTTTGATTTAGTCAGGTCTTATCCTCATTCATTACATTCTGTTATCAAGATAAAACTCGTTATTCACTAGATATTTGTCTATATGAAATCTTAAGGATTACGTACATTTTGTTATGCAAAAATGCTACGTAAGTTGACTGGTTTGGATAGATACACTGTTGTTTTTCGGAGCCTGTTCAAGTTCAATTCTCTTTGGCTCGTTCGTCTCTCCAACAATGTCGTCGTGTTCTCGTCAACTCCAGAAAGCGACCAAGCGAAATGAAAGCAAACAGAAATAGTCTTGTGGCGCAAAATACAGGAGGTACGAGGGTGTTGTGCGAGATTCGTGTTTTTGTATCAGAGAGGGAAGAGGTTGGCGCCAAGTACCCGTCCGCGCTGCGATATATCACCAGCGGGTAAATATTGTGATAGGGAGGGTTGTTGGCCGATCCCGAGCCGGGATTCCAAAACAGCCACAGAGGGTGAGAGAATTTATCTTTTTTCTTTTCGGAATCTCGTTCCCAAAAAGACGAGAGCCAAGCCAAACAAACACACTCATTAAGTTCGCGCTGGGATTCATTTTTCTGATCTAACAAGTGGTATTATTGTCAGTAAACGTGGAGAATGCTACTTTTTTTTCAAACTCCTACTCTCCTAAAGAAAGCAATTCATGCCTATTTATTTTTTTAAATTCTCTTTTTCATGTTGTTATCCTTTGCTGTTTCCTCAGATTAATGGTATGGCGAGTGTCGTGGATAATGAGTCATGAATCAGATTAATTTGCCTTTCTGCACTTACTCAAGATGCTCTGAAAGATATAAGTTTATCACAAAAGTCCAACGGCGGCGTTCGGTTTTAATCGAAGATTATACTATTCCAATTAATACTATGTGACCAAATTTTGAAAATGAATAATAGAAAGCTCATAAATATACCTAAACAGAAAAGGCGAAATTATATAAATGTATCCTCAAGCTAATCATTTTTAACGGAATTCATTTTAACTTCTAAATTGCAAGCACTATTATTTCAGTTTTTATAGGTAAAAAAAATTCACAAGAACTGAGAAAAATTAATTCAACAAATGTAATTTTTAATTGCTAACATAAACTGAAATATGATTTGAATATAAATCTATGACTGATTTCCGTTTTAACCGAGCTTTAAAAATTTCTGAGATCCCTTTTTTCTTCTAAATTCTTAAAACATCACAAAAGAAGCTTAGGTTTTAGTTTGCGTGTAAAAAGTTAACATTATTAGGAACTAATAACTTTTTGAGAACTTTTAGCTTTAAAACAAAGCTGTTGAAATCAATAATTTGCTTGAAAAATATAATGTAATCACGTAATAACTTTTATAACTACATTACCACGATATTTTTTTCTTCATTTTCTTAAGAGCATTACTTTAAGCGGTACTTGTGCAGCATATGTTAAATTTACAGATTTAAAATCTTGACTTGAAGGAGGTGACTCTTAAAACTGTAAAGCCTGTCAAAGTTTCGATTTAAAAAAGGGGTTTCTTGCGTGACTTTCGTTGAAGAAAAAGGAACTAGATTTTACAAGGAGGAGAGAGAAAAAAATGCTTAGAAAAGAAAAAGTTATGGAGATAGAAGCTTTTATAATTTTAACGACAAAGATAATTATCGGAGTGGGCTCTTTTCAGCTATTGAAAGAACTTTTTAAAATATCCTAGCTTCCTTTGTTGTTATTTTTTTTACCACTTCGTCTCAAGAACTGGACCCTAAACTTAGTTATCTGAACGCGCTTCAAAAGCGGAAGGTAAAAATGATTGTAACAACTTCGGACGCATCTTAAGAAACAGCCGACTAAAAAAAAAGACTTACTTATCCTAGTAAAGAAGAAATCGGTGTCAGGCGAATTTTTACCTTCGATCCCCGCGAAATCATAAATAATTGCTTAAGATCTCCAATTAGTGATAAAACATCGGCAGGAGAGCACCTTTATAAGGTCTCTCTCTCTCTTCTGCGTTTATAAGAAACGCGTTTGCTCATTTTAAAAAGCCTCAACTTCCGATGCAATGGCACAGAAAAAAAAAGGGTGGAGAAAATGTTCACGTAATTTAAGTAAGAGCCCTTTTATGGAGAATGAAGGCTGGGCAAAAACTCAACGAAATTGGTTGAAGAATAAGGTGCTAAAATAAAAGCACCTGAAAATTCATTTTTTTTAACTGCTTTCTTTTATCCATCCTCTTCTTATTCTGTCTGTTATAAAAAGTAGAAAGGTAAGAAGACAATGCAAAGAACTTTTGCCTTTACTTCTAATTACTGGAGAGAGAGGTGATGAAGAAGGGGTGATAAAAAAACGGAAGGGGGGCAAATTGCCCCGGACCGGTTTGCCTCATCAGCGGCAGAGGGTCACGTGATATTTGTCAGCTGTGAAGGGGAGAAGCCCGTATCGGGGAGAAGGTGCTGCACACAATGGCTACCTCTTCAGAGGCTCCGATTGTGATAATGGCTGTGTTAATGAACGTTCATAAATAAAGTTAGCGCTCTTTGGTAATGGCTGGCCCATTAGGACGTAGGGCGGTGGGCCGCCAATAGTTATGGACGCCGCGGCAGCAGCAACTTGAGATGCGGCTAAAGTGGTTCGCGTCTCTCTCCGTGCTCCCCCGGCCCCTAATGGGGCACTTCATCAGCATCTGGGAAACAATGGACCTCGCTCTACTCCTACCCACCACTTGCTCATTCTTCGCCTTCCAATATACCCTTTCATCCATAACAGCATTTTCCGGCCCTTCCCGCCTCCTACCCTGCCATGGCAGAATTTTCTCCTTCTTCCACGGGATTAAAAACGACCGTCTTTTTGGCGAGGCTACTGACGATATCAATTAGGCAAAGAAGAGCAATGAAGAATGTATATTAAAACTAAAAAGAAGAAAAAAATAAAGCGATAAAAAATTCCTGAAATAATAATGATAGGAAAGGGAAGGCGAAAGAAAAAAATAAAATAAAAAGAAATCGCGAAAAGTACTACGTGAAAGAACGATGCAAGTGTGCCGTTAGTCCTCTCTTCATTAAAGCCAGTCCTTGTTATCTGCATTATTTATAGTTCCGTAAAGGCTGTAAGGTGGTGGAGGGCGGCTGGAAGAGCTGGGAGGGAGTGTATGCTTGATTCATGACATGGAAACCCAACACTGCTCAGCCGCCCTCTTTGTATTTCAATGGCAGACGTTAGCACTGCCGAGCCCCTGGGATACCAGTTATCCGGCCTTACACCTGAACCGCGTCGTGAAACGTGCTCCACGCTAGTCTTCCTTCCCAACAGCCCTGGAGAGAATTTGCTCCCAAACACAGATACTGATACCTGGGATTTATGAGCAACCTTTTAACGCCCACCTCATTTGCCTGTTTTCTGCAGGGGGTGGAAAAGGAAACAAATGTCCTATTTTACAGCAGCAAAAGAGATAGTGTCACTTTTGCTGGGGAGCCGACTCTCGGAGGCTATTACATTTGCATTCCGTTACGTTTCGGAGGCGAATAGCAGTTAATATAATAAAAAGACCCGTTGTATTTGGTAAAATAAAAGACATTTCCGCCTTCACTTTTTTTTTAATAAATAAAAAGTAACGTCTCCCTCGGGCTGTTAGCCGTGTATCGTTTTGTGTCCGGGTGGTCGTAAAATTACCCCCTCTCTATGTTTTTTTAATGAATCGCTCATATCATTTTACGGTTTGTTGGCATATACACGAATGTTTTTCAGAGAGATATTATTCAATGATACTGGTACGATAACTTGTGAAGGATATGGTATCAAGCCTCAATACATTTAACGGGTTAATTTCAGTTTGTCAATTTCATGCATTTGTAATTAATTATTTATTGCGGATGAGCTGATTTTCGCGACACAAGCTTAAATATGCTTAAAACTCACTCCCCTTTATTAAGGGTTAAATGTTTCACTTTTACCTGAATAAACTGAAATGCAGTTACTCCGATTTACGGAATTGTTCGGGTACGGGAAAATTTTGAAAAAACCACCAGTCCCGGTTTATTTTAAAATATATGTTAGTTTCAAATTACTTATTAAGTTATTCTACCAATTGCTATTTTTGATATTACTCTTTTCAAGTTATCTATGCATGGTATAAGTAATTCAAAGCATTCATTGATCTTCAAAAGAGGTTTTTATTTTTGTACTATCATATATGTTTATCACTAGTATATACGTGTATGTACTAGTCTTATACTTAATTGTAGCAGCTTCAATATTTTGAAATTATTCAAGGTCTTTTTACTGCCTGACATTTTAGTTAATTTCTTTATTTTTACTATTTGTGTTCAACTATATCAATGTATTAAATCTTAACCAATATTCGATTATTTATCAGAACCAATATAATTCTGAAGTTTGTGGCCTCTATTTCTAATTCTAATAAGAAAAATGAAATTGCATCTATTATTACACCGATCGCAATATATCAATAAAATTTATATTTGCAATTTATATCGATAATATTTATATTTTATGTTGCGTAAGATATTTATGGTTTATGTACCAATATATTTTTCCTGAATTTGGAAATTTGTATTTTTTTATACATATATATTTTTTAATTTCCTATAATAGGTTATATTGTTTGACCTGCAATTCAAGCAATTTTCAATGTCTTATCAAATATTTAATCGCTATAATTTCTATTGATGTTAAATGTGAAAGAAGAATCAGGTTTGATAGCTTACAAAACGAATATGAAAAAGAACTTCTAGTATCTCAAAATTTAGAACATAATAATTCGTGCATTTATATTTTTTAACGTATTATGATGTCATGGGATCTGTCTCCTTTAAAAAGGTTTATTCGTTTTGTATGATGTCTCTCACCCTGAAAAAATAGATCATATGTAAGGAATTAAAATTACATGTAGTTTACCGTGATTATAAAGAGAAAAATATATTTAAACGATTCAGATTAAATTAAATATAATCAGTTCATCATCGAATCTGATTAATATGTAATAAAAATTTATTTAAGTATTGAGTACTATTTGAAATAAAAAAAATTCCCCGTTCTATTGAATTGAGTTTATAGGAAATCCGAAATATTGCTATTTTATAAAAGCAAGCAATCTCTAGATCATCCCACTGATCCTCTCAGAAACAATATGTCAATAAATTCCCAAATTTTTTTTATTTATATTAAAATTTGGTCATCAAATTTATTTCATTAAATATGATACAGAATATTGAAGTATTGTATAAAATGTATACTTTATAATATTTTTTCGTTAGTACATTTATTGATTGAAAAAATATATTATTATTTACATTATTTAAATATTTTCGAATGTAAAACTGAATTTTGTAATGAAATCGAAAAACTTTTATTGAACAATCTTTTCAGATATTACATAAATAATTAAAAATATTCTTTTGTACACATAAAATTTCAATGCTGAATGATTCTACTTTCTATACCCAATTCTGCAAGCAAAAAAAAAAAAAAAAAAAAGATTTCTTTAAAAAAATTTTTTTTATTTGTTAATTACTTCCGTTTCAAATTTTAGGGGGAAAAAAACAGAAAACTAAGGCTATGCAAAGTACAACAAACGAAACGTTATAAGACTTTTATAATAATAAGAGTTAGATTATTAAAATTTGCAGCTTAAAAATGTTTTACTAAGGAAGCCATTCAAACCAAATTACATGAAATATTCAAATGTGATATTTTTGGCCATAGATTATCTTGCCATACGCCAAAGGTTATTCTAGAATATATGCCTTTCAAGCATATTACTGTTTATTTATGGTTACATTCTATTCGATTGTAATTTCATGACCCTTATTTCATTAGTGATTCCAATATTTTCTTGACGCTATTTCTTACAGATGAGATCTGTGAGCGGAAGTTCGTGATTTCTTTTTATCTTTATACATTTTTTTAAGTGGATGAAAAAAAAACCTTCAAGTTTTATACAATCTACGTCATCGCTCTTTTTGTAAGACAAATTTCTTCTCTCTTAAACTCCCCAAGCCTCATCAAATTTGCCATCGATACTTGCCCTTACTCCCTGCTGCCCCCTATCCTTTAACACCCACTGACGCTATCTCGGATGTCGACGTGAAACTGACAAATGACGTTCTTGCCGGACCTTGGACATCGGGTCCGGTCACGGGAGGAGAGCAGAGGAGAAAAAAAAGGTTATCTCTTCTTACCACAAGCGAAGCCAAAAACAAAACAAAAAGTCGAGCGAGCAAGACAGGAGGAAAAAATGGAAAAGAAGATAGAGATAACGTGCTGCAAGAGGAAGAATTGAAGAGTGTTGGGGTTGGGGGAGGGTCAAGTGATTGTCGTCAACCTGCGGAGTGTCAGGTTGCCGTGTTGTCACGCGACTTTTTCTCGCCCGATAACTGCTGGGCTTTTCCTGATGTCGATGACAACTTATATCTCGGCTTAGAAGGATGAAGAGCTGGAGTCTTCCCCCTCGGTATCGAGTGCGTGTTAAGGCTTTCTAAATACCGCATTCACTCTCATGTAATGGATGCCTTAGGACTTAAAACACCGTATTCGTATCTCGATACTTTATTTTGTGGAAGGGTACATTAATTTTATTGGTTTGAAATGAAAGTTTGCCGTTGATGTGAAAACACTGCTATTCCCTGATTAAATATTTTTATCCTTTTTCATGTTATTTACATGGTGGACTGTTTGCGCAGACATCTTACATTTCTGTTATTTGGATTTATTATTTCGTATCATCGTCGGTGAATCATATTAGAAGCTCTTAGCATGTATTCAAAAAATAAGTTGTCCAATGTTATATATATTCACTGTTTTTATTTGTTTACACTGATTTATTTGTTTTAATTAGGTTCTAATTTTAAATAATAATTCAATCTTTTCCGTTAGCAAACATTTCTATGAAAAATTTTAAAATTTATGTTTCATTGTGGTTGTTAAGGCCATTGTCCTTAATTTACATTTATTAGTGCAAATTTGAAATATTAATAACAAGTTAATTTTTCATCCTCCCCCACCCCCCTGTATTCCAAAGCTTGTTTTTATTTTTAACTGTTTGCTACAATTAATTGGTAAAGAAATTTCGGTATACTTTTAATACGTTAGTTTTAATGTGGATTTCGTTAAGTCTTTTATCTGGGATGTTTTTCCGGACAATTTTTTTTTAAGGATTTAAAGGAGAAATATGAATTACAATTTACATTTTATTCCTTGGAATTAATAGAGCAAAAGAATTTAGATTACAGATATTGGAATGATTGCTCCTTTTGCTTTCGTTTTTTTTCCCCCTTCAAATAATTGAACTTAATTACAATACTTAAAAAAAAATTCTTTTTATGATTTAAAATGTTTTGTATTTATTTCCATGTAATGTTTCCGAAGCTCCCCCTAATATTTTCGACACGGAAATTATTTTACTTGCATAAATGATTATATTCAATTCAAGCATACATATATTTATAATGTTATAATTAGAAGAAAAGTATGATAATATTTTAAAATAAAAATCTTACCATATACATTAATACGAAAATCTGGTTTTCATCTTGTGACTTTTAATTCTCCAATGTTATAACAATTCCTTCAATCCTCTTCGAAAGGTTTTGCATTTCGTTCTTTAAATGAAAACAGATATTTTCTATCCCCGTCCAACGAATTTATCTCTCCATAATCCTCTTCGGATCAAAAAATTAGGTAGAAGAAAAGAAAAAGAGAGAGAGAGGGGAAAAAAAAGAAAAATAACAATCTCTCGCCATTGGGGGAGAAAAAAGGACAGCGGCATTTCTGCTGGTGGGGTCGGGGCGCAGGCAGCAATTGTCGGCGCGTCAATTGCGACATGGATTAATTACTGTTGGATTGGGAACGACCTGATTTGTGCTTGGCGGCGCCCCGTTGGCGTCCGACGTCGGCAGAGTCGTGCTGCGCGATATTCGGGGCTACTTTTGTGCTCGAGTAATTTGTCAGCCCCTCGCTCGCAGAGGGTGGGCTGACCGGCCTGTCAAGCCCCTGCTTTTGTGAGGGCTGTCACATTAACCGCCGCACATGACAACGGGGGGAAATCGACGAGAATTCCGATGTGCCACCATCATAAACGCCGCTACTAAGATTTTTTTTTTTTTCTTTCCTTCGCCATCTTCACGTTTTTTTCTTTCGGATATATATTTTCTTTTGTACGATTTTGCACTTTTCAATGGCAAAGAATGTTATTTTTCCCTCCACCCCCGCTAAAGCCAGGCCTCAAAAAATATGTTGCTCAGCAGAAGGATGTTTGCAGGTGTTTTTTTAAAGCACAATTTTTTTTTCTGTCTGCATATTTCTTTATATATATATATATATATATATATGTGTGTGTGTGTGTGTGTGTGTGTGTGTGTGTGTGTGTGTGTGTGTGTGTGTGTGTGTGTGTGTGTGTGTGTGTGTGTGTTAGAACTATATTTAGTGTATATGTTACCGTTAAAGTATGAAATCCGTTATTTTATAGAATACCTAGTTATTCCAAGAAATAACGTATGGTGTCTGTTAAAGGGTAAAACTCTCTTGTATTTCATGGTTTAACTAGTTATTTCATAGAATAACGATCTTCAGCCTAAGAGTAAAATAATTTATATCATATATCTCGCACGACAAATACATTTACCTTTCACCCCTACTGCATTTAGGAACTATTTCAGACCATAGGGATTATAATTATTTGATAGGATTCCAAGCCATAGAGATTAATAATTAGAAATTATGTTCTTTGTAATTCCAAGTGTCCTTTTAGTAATCCTTGTTGTAATAAATGATTTTATGGTACGTTTCCATAAATACCATTTATACGCTGCATTAATTAGATAAATTGTTTCTTTTTCATTTTAACTGTCTATCATTAGTTTATTTATAAAATACCTAGTTATTTCATTTTAGATAAATTGTTTATTTTACACTTTAACTTTCTCATAGTTAATTTATAGAATACCTAGTTATTTGATAGAATAACTAGTTAAAGTGTCAAATTAATAACATATTACACACTTTAACGGACCCGATCAGTTATTTCATGGAATAACTTATTCTATAAAATAACTGCATTATATAGTTTAACGGTAACATACATATAATTATAATAAGTATAATATATAATTCTAACTATTTTTAAAATTCTTAAAATGGATTTTACCAGAACTTCAAAGTAATTAGGAACGTAATTTTTATAAAAGTTTTTCATCTCTTCATTAACAGTAATATCGCCTCGTTTTCGAATAAATATTTGATTTTACAAAAGTAAATAGATCACTATACCTTGATTTTATTATAAGTTACAGAATTATTACTAAGGGAAGAAAATTATTTCAATTTATATTATACACGTTTAATTTTTTTTTGTCTGGGTAAGACTGGTAGTACTAGATTCAAATTTATATTAGATATTAGTAAAAATGTGCTCAGAAATTTAATTTGATTTCGTCATTTCATCTAAATTTGGTTTTTATCTCTAAATTTATTAAATTTAGTTCACCTTGCATATATGGCATGGAAATAATTTCTTTATAGATAAAAATATAGAAATGAAAGCATTAATTATCATGAGCAAGGGAAATACGCAATTCGTTTGCCTGTATAATAGGAAATATTGTAGAACATTGAGAACCTATAAAAAAGTATTCTTATTCTTTTCTCATCTTATATTGCATATATGTATATTGAACTGATTACAGCTACATTTTATCAAAATCTGATCTTCTAAAATATGAAAACAAAATGATCAAAATATTTAGAATTGAAAGAAGTTACAAATGGACATTCGACTTTTCTAGATTCGATCCCCTCCCCTCCCCTCCTCCTCTGAATATTGTAAAGTTTACTGTGATATACAATTTTATGCTTATAAGAGATTTTTATGAAATCTGAAATGTTGTTTCTATAAAATTCTGAATTAAATAATTTGCAGTTGCGCTAACTGTTAGAGTTATTACGTTTGCAAAATTATCAATGTATATATTACACAATTTAAACAGCTAAGAATGTCTGTATTTCATAAGTGCATCGACCGACCGCCTTTGCTGACTTTGGTACGCTTTTCCTTCGAAATTCCTGCCAAGTACTCAGAATCTGTTTTCTTCTCCAAAAATGTATAATCAAAGGATGCTTCTTCAAAAACTCTTCCTCCCTTAGCAGCAAGTAATGTAAGCGATTCTTTCCTCGCCACTGATTTCTTCCCTTCGTCTGTGTCCTCCGAAAATCCCGTCATCTTCCGCATCCCCATCATCCTTGTTATCCCGTTGTTTATAATTCCGACGCTTGTTATTTCTATTGTGAACTTTTTCCCTCTCTCTCTCTTTTATTATTATTGTTATTATTCTGCGGGGCTTTTTTGTTCGACTGCGACTTTTATTCGCAGCCATTCTTCTGTGGGGGGAGGAGGGGATTGAGCAACTGTCAGGGCGAATTGTATTTTATCGCCATCTATCAATCAGATAATGCGTTCCTTTTCTCTTTCTTCTCTGTTCCTCAGCTTCGTTTCTTGATGAAATCATCCTTTTAAGGAGGCTTGCCTCGCTTTATTTCATTCGGGCTTTTTCTTTGAGACCCTTTTCCACTAGCCCTTTATTTCTCTTTCTATATATGTATTTATATATAGGTTTAGATTCGATTTGGGTTGAGTGGGAATGGGAAGATTATGCTTGGACAAATATAGTTTTACTTGTTGCATTTTACATCACTTTAGTAACAAAAGCTTAAGTGCGTTTCATTCATCTATGAAAGTTTCATTTTAATTGCTTTTAAAACCGATATGATGGTTTTAATTGCTCGCGGGCTTGGAAAAATTTGTATTTGAATTATTTGGATTGTTGTCTTTATTACATTTTTGGAAGAAAAAGAATAACGTTATAAAATGCGATAAACCTCTTAAAAAAATAAAATACTCTGGCAAAAAGAGGTGAACGTTAATAATTCCACTTTTCCATTTCGGTTAAGAAAAGGTTAGTAAATGTGTAATATATTCTTTTATTTTGAGTAGATTTCATAGTTGCTATAATTATTTATTTGCTAAATATATTTAAAAAATTTTACTTGTAATTATTATAATTAACTAAAACTATCAACATAAACTTTAACAAAAGCTTTTTGACAAACTGTTAATTCAATATTAAAATCAAAATTATAGGTTTTTATTGAAATATGTAATTCAAAAAATGATTTCTGTTTCATCGCTTATTCTTTTTTTTCTCCTATTTGACATCGTTTAGAAGTCTGCTTCCATTGTTTTTTTTTCTGTAATTAATATTCATTGTATTGAATTATATGATAAGGTTCTTATATTGCGGGTTATGACTGCTTTTGAAATGATTTTTATGAAAGAAAATTTGATGCATTCTAATACTGACATTTCTGTTTCATCCATTAAATATTAAATTCAATTTAACAAATATTATTCTGAAATTTAATTAATCAATTAGATGCCAGTTATCCTCCAATATTTTTAAAAATGAGGTTATGAACATTGGAGCCCAGTTGTGTTTTCTCTATAATTCTTCAGTTTTGGTCAAGTATTTGATAGGTAACGTCTTCTTTCGCTAATTATTGGGCGATTTATTAAGGCTATATTTTGCACTTTTGATATACGATTGACATTTGAATGTAAATATACGATATAATAATTGTGTCTCAATCTAAAATGTAGTTTGCTTGATCAACTTATACTTCTATCAACATTCATTTGAGCGAAATTATTATGGAAATAGAAGCAGTAAAAGTGTTCACTCACTTGATGTAGGTCTTACATATGTACTAGAGGTGATATTTTTATTACTTGACCGCTCAAACATAGCTTTGAAACCCTTCCCTAGTGAGTTTTCTTGTATCTTGAGAACGATTGCATTAATCTAGTGTTCAATATATGGTGAACACGATGAACAAGAACGTTTCTCCACAAATAGACACAGAAAAACTTTTTTACTGTCTTTTTTATATGACGAAATATTTATTTATATGACCAATTACATTTTTTCCTTTGTCGGGAAGGGGGGGAAAATAAGAAGGTACTCAACTTTATGGATTCTTTTTAATATTTCATGATAGCTGTAAAAGGAAAAATTGACACTTTTTAATTTAACTCCGAGAGGGGATCATTTATGATCATCCATTACTTCAGTAATTGTTTTATTCACATCACTCCTCCCCTTTCTCAAATTTTATGAAAGGGAAAGAAAAAAAAATCCGTCCTTAATTACCAGAAAAAGACATTTCAGCGAATTTACGTTTATTCCAACAAATGAAAGCATTTAAATTATAAGCCGAAATTGGGCTCATTACCATAATTAACCAACTGCTAACAGCCCATCGGACTTCATAACCTTTCTCGTATTCTGAAACAATGCACTGCTCTAAGTGGGTTTAAATGCTGAAAGCCTAGCAAATTATTCACATCCTTTCCCACTGCCATAATTTATACGAAGAAGCCAAGGAAATTGTGCGGACGGTTAGTGTTTAAAAAAAAGCCCATTGACACGTGCCTATTTAGAAACCTGTATTGAAAATGTCGTAAGTATATTTAGGATTCGGTAATACAATTTTCTCGAGTAAAATGCTGGGGGAGCGGGAACGATGGATGAATATTCAGCATCTTTAAGCGTCTCTAATAACAAAACAAAGGAGAATTCGAAAAAAGCCAAGGAAATTATAGAAGAAAAGAGAAATTAAAAGAACAAAAAAATCGCTTTCTCGGGCCTTTGTTTCGCCACTTTGACCGCTAAGAACGGTGTAATTGCGTTAGCCAGAAAGACCATCGCGGGTCCTAATCACATTAAACAAATTAGGCGTCTAAAGCAATGCTTGTGGCGTACCGAATGCTAATGCAGTTCTCTCGAATTTCTTCTCACTTCTTTTTTTTTATTTTCCGTTGCTTTTATTCTCTTTCTTTTAACTGTTTCTTCTCTCCCTTTTCTTTCTCTTTCTAGTTTTTGCCCCTTTATTTTTTAATTCTCTTTGTTATGTTCGTTTTTCATTGTTTTTTGACGTGGTTTCGCCGAAGGACAAAAAGCGTCAAAGATTTCGGACGGCTACCGCGTGTCACACCACCGCGAGCCAACTCAATTATCCCAAACGCGTCTTGTTTTTTTTTTTCACTTCTTTTCATGTTTTTTATAATTTTTTTTCATTGTCATTTTCTTATTTATTTTTTTATTTTCTTCTCTTCCTTTTTTTTTTTTTTTTTTTTTTTTTGCGTCATCGTCGTTGACGCCTCCAATTAAAGATTGTTCTCACACTCCTTTACTTTTCTCTCATTTCTTTCCCTTTTATTTATTTATTTTTTCTTCTTCTTCTCTAACATTATTATTTTACTTGGGAATTTCATTCGTTTCCCCCCTTTTTTTTGTTTTTAATTCCCCCTTTTTGCCAATCCGTATATCCCTTGACATCGCACATAAGAACGCCCTTCCGCAAGAAGTAAATCTTTTTGACACTTGTGGTCTCGAAATGATCTTGTGATTTTTATCGCCTTTTTCTTCGGGTTGCGATTCTCAACGCCGTCGCGGTCCTTCACCCAATAATGTTAATAAAAGTAAAGAAAAAGAAAATTTTGAATATATTGTTTTTCCTTTAATCATGTAGAAATGCACAAGTTTTCAAATGCCCGTCAATTTTGAATTTATTTGTCTATTCGTGCGATTAATTGAGAAAATATTAAAAATTTGCTCGATTATACTTTTAAGATAGTTTTTATTTTGAGTTAACCATTAAAAAGATTATGATGATTTTCAGATTGTTTTATATTTACTTTTGCATGAAGGAAGTGATCTTATCTTAGTATATTGATGCTATTGCTTGCTAAAATCTCAAACGTGCCCTTATAAATTTTCCAACATGTAGTCGCCATCTTTCCGCTGAAATGTTAAGAATCATGCATATGTTTCTTTCAAAACCAATAAATCATTTATAATTTCAATCATAGGAGGTTACCTTATCTCAAATTCATAAAATTTCACTTTATCTTAAGTTTTAATGATATCTTAATTCAAAAAATTACAGTTTAATTTATTTTTTTATGAATGCACCTTTGTATTTATCCTCAAGGAAAAAATGCTAACTTGTATGCACTATTTGAAAAATTAAGAAGCATTTTTAGCAACAGTGCTTCGTTTGCTCGATCGAAGCATTTCATAGAAATTCAAAAATTATTCAGTTATTCAAATTAGTTAATTTCGGAACTTATATGGAGAAAATATTAAAAGTTCAATGTGTTCTCTGAAGATTTGATTTCAATTGAATTTTACAGTTTATAATATTGATGGATGCTATCAGAATTTAATACGTTGTCTTAAGATTCAATTTAAAATCATAATAAAAGTTTCATAATGACATTAATATTTTTAATTAATTACCATCATTAAAATTTAAAAACGCGTTTTTAAAATCTTGAGTTGATTTAATGAACTAAAGCCCAAATAGTACTTCTGGAATACTTACTAATAAAATTAACATATATTTGAAATTTAAAAATATTTATGTTTTTAAATAATGTTAAAAAAAATACGGTGGAGTTCTTAAATATTTTTCCTATTTTGCACTCTTAAGTCGATATTTCATTTTATACATCATTCTTACACCCTGTAATACTACAATTCATATGACTTAACGATATTCGCACGTTGAGAATAATGCCGAACCTGTTTTGGCGTATTACAATTTTAAACAATCTTCCCTCAAATGGAATGCTTTGGGTTTGAATATTAGTAAATCATGCCTTTTAATTTAACATTCATTTTACAGAAGTGTTCAGTTGTAACCAGAGAGTCCTAAGAGAATAACGTAGAAACATTTCTTCATTTAAAAAATCATTTTTATGAGTTTTCATTTAAGTTTGAATTAAACAATTTTTCGAATCATTTTTATTTAAATGCATAGTAGTTTTTAATTATTAGTCGAATTCCTGTAATTATTGAAATTTTTTATATTAATCTAGCAAAAGATTAATTACAATTAAAACAATCTTTCCTCGAATGGATATTTTGGATTTGAATATTAATAAATCATACCTTTTGATGTAACATTCATTTTACAGTTCAGAATTAAATTTTGATGCGCTCTATTAAAATTTAACTGTCCCAATATTTAAAAAAAAAAGTAAACTGATTTGGTCTTGCTTCTTTGCCATTTTTCATTATTTTATCGAAACTTCATCCCTCCCGGTTCATCAGTGAGGCCCGCATCGTGTTCGCATTGTCACGCCTGAGCATTTCGGAACGCGCGTTTATGTATGGCGGAATAAAACGCATCATAGATCTTCATTTCCATTTCATCACGGATATAAAAACATTCCGTGTTCAGCCCCTCCACGAAAAGAATCATTTGACATTTTCATGCCCTCCTGCTTTAGTCGAATCCACGAGACTAAAGCGGGAACACCCTGAACCACGGGATAAAATCCTCTTAAGGATCCTAAAACACCTCTTTGCTGCTGCTGCGCCCCTGCCAACCAACCCCCACCCCCTACACTCTCTTAAAGAAAACTTTTCTTTTCCATATACCTATACAAACAAAAGTACTAGGATATAAAAACGGGAGAGAGAGAGAGGGAACCAAAAAAAACAAACAGGAAAACAAACTCTTGGCGCTATTTTTCTCTTCCCAGGAGTAAAGATGTAGTTCGTTTATCCCGGAGAAGAGAGAAAAAGAGCTATAAAATAAAATCCAGGAAAAAGGAAAAGATTTTTTCCCCTTCCTTTAAAAATAAATAAATAAATAATAATAATAAAAAAGGTGGAAGGAGGGGGAGGAGAGATGGGCTTGTTGGTGTACCGATACAAGGTCTATCCATTCAGTTCTTTCAGCATTATCTCGCGTCTACGGGCAAGACGCATACCGTGTTTAGGCGAGCTGCCACTCCTGTTCTGTTGCCCGGGGCAACGGGAAGAAGATGCGGCATCTTCTTCCATCAACACCGGTGCGAGGGGCGAACTGCCAAAAACAACCATTCTTAATGGATTTCACATTAAAGGAGAAAATGCCTAGGCCACAAAGCCAATGGACAAATGGAATAGTGCTTCGGCCTCTCTCCTACCATTCCCCCCCCCCTTCCTCTTGTCTTTTAGGGGTCTTCTACGAGCGGCAAACGCGTCAGGGGACTTCTCTCTCTATTAATCTCCCAGAAAAAAAATGGATTTGTAGTAATGTAAGCAGAACTCACCTGGAAGGTGAAAAATCAAAACATAGAAATTTTAAAAGTACGTCTTTTGTGAATTCCTCTTCAGAAAAATGTACTTTTTGAAATCCAATTGTGTCAGACAAAATTGCGTTAAAATCGTATTTTTCATTTTGTAGTGCGTTTGTAGTAATTCTACCTGTTACATCACAAAGCAAATATACAAAAAAAAGATGGGGAAATATTTAGCATTACCGAAATATTATTTTATTTTATCAACTTTTACAGGGTTTTTTTATAAATATTTTTTAGGGTATCGCTTTGGGTATTCATTTTGGAGTAAAATGACTTTTAATTAATAATTTTTAAGAGATTTGCCAAGTTTATGCTTGCCTATTTTTTATAGAGATGTTTCATTTTAAATAAGTAATGACCTATGAATTAATTGAATAATTAATTATAAATTGACTATGTTAAAGGATTGCAGTGCGAGTGTTTTTAATTATTTTAATATAAAATAATAGGGTCAAAGAATATATGTATTACGTACATATTTTGCATGATGCCAATTTTTCTTTAACTTTTGGAACAATACAACGTTCTGTTAACTTTATACGACATTGATAGTTTTTGTACATGAATATTATTATTGGTATGTTTAAAATATAATTATCTTCTAACCTCTAAAATTAATTAATTGGCATTTGCGGGTTTGTTCTTTAAAGCTCATTATCTGGAACCTAACATTGGCAATGGCTTTGATTTCAGTTACGTTTTTTGACGAGTTCCAAATGTTTAAAATATATTTAACGATAAAGCTTGTTTTTAAAACTAATTAGTAAAATAATGAGATATTCAAATGAATCAAAAGCTTTCCGAATCGTGCATCAAAATCATCTCCTCTTTTCGGATTATCTCTTACCATTCCATTGTCTCATCAGCCAGTTACGTTAAGGGCCATTACCTTCATTTAAAAGCCGCTTATCGAAGTTACTTGGGAACTGGCCCCCAAGAAAGATTTTGCCGGATTTTAGGTAAGAAAAAAAAAGAAGGGTTGCTTCGAAGAGGGCCTCTGTCGTTACGTTGATTGGGTAATAACGGTCTTCGGGCCCCTCTTTTCTGATGGGAGACGGACGATTTTCACACCTCCGTTCCTTTATTTCTACTCGAAGTGAGGGAGGAATCCGGGAAAAAATGTGTATTTAAGTGCCATTCGCGTTTTGTTCCCGTGGCCCCTTCTCTCCCGAAATGGGTAAAGAGAGAATTTTCCTTTTTCGCAAAGATTATTTATCGTAAGGACTTTTCTAAGTCTGTTTGAATAGTTTTCTTTTAGTGGTATTGGAGAAAAATTTTCTTTCGGTTTGTGATTCAGAGAGGAGTGTGTGTGTAGTGGGGTATCGCTCCATTCGAGAGATGGTATTGACGTCTAGGGGAGAAATCCGTTTCCGATTTCGGTATTGTTCGGGAACATGCCAGGCGCGTTTCGGGGATTTGTATGCAATAAAAAGGGAAAGAAAAGAGAGAGAGCTGATTGCGTTTGGTTAAATTCTCTGCCTCCCAAAAGATTTGCGTTAATGACTATTACGATAAAATTAATGACAAAAAATGTCAATTCATAGAAAGTCCTTTCTCTTGCAGCTGAAGTGTGAAAACTGTACATTTAAAAACTATATCGAACCTCCTTTGTAGCAAAAGGTATGCACAGTATAAATTTATGCAACCTCAACCCTTTCGGAGCATGTGATGAAACTTAGTTAAAACCGAACTAACATGTTTTCCAATGCTTTTAATTTTAACTAGAAAGCATTTCATGAGAGCATGATGTGATTGTAACAAAATGAATTCAATTTTCTCATCAATAATAATTTCAATCAAATGGAGTTAAATAAAGGTTTCTTTTTCTTTTATAATCTGTATAAATAAGTTTATGATTTAAATACTCTTCTGGTAAGATTTTTTATTTTTTAATATTATACGTATTATATAGGTGAAATCACTGTTCACATTTCGTTTATATTCTCTAAATGAATTAACGTTACTTATCACAATGTGCTTCGTCACTGCTCAGTATCGTATAAAATATTTTTGAATACGAATTTCAGAATCAAAATTTATCGAAAAATCATTATATTAGCTTTATTTAAGAATTCTTGACGTTTCAATTTAAATGTATTCATTCTATCTTTAAAATCTTTTAAACAAATTTCTACTTAAGGAAAAATTTTGCTTTTATACCTGCTTCTATTTCCGTGTGTCAATATACTTATTTTTAAATTTTTATCACCCTATCCTTCTTGTTTAAAATGGGTATTTTTAAAAAGATATTAACTTCATTTATTCTTTAGGACCTTAAAACTCGCTACCTCTTTTGCAAATAATCTTCCCCCACGCTATCTTTCCGAAAGTTAGAAACCAAGACTCTAAACAAATTACTGATTCATTCTGCACTTTTCGAAGCTTCTTACATCTTCTAAATCTATCCTCTCCCCGCGCAACAGCTGGACACTTCCTGGACGACTTTTATCCCATCCATCCATTTCAGTTAGCGAGGAAACCCAATAGATATTCTATGAGCGGGCTCGAAATGAAATGTTAACGCACCCCCTTCCAATTATGGAAACAGTTCATCACCCAGCAAGAATAAGAAGGCCGGGCATTAATCGTGCGATTTAAGGAGAGGGGGCTTTAGTCTCCGTAAAAGATCCCGAGCTCTGAGACTGTTTTAAAGCCGCCCCAAAGCGAAGGTGGCGAACAAATAATCCTGCCAAGTCGTTAATTCTCGGTTGACGTGACTCGCTCAGCCTCGCGTGCTTTTCTGATTAATAAGCTCCGAGGATTTTTAATCGCCTCTCTGAAAAGGATTCTACTTAAAGCTGAATTAACATCTAGATTAAACATCGTATCCGCCACGATATCCCTCATCTCCGTTCTCTTTTGCTCCCCTGCATCTATTGATCCCTGCATTTGAAGCGACTGCTTCCTGCACCCGACGAAGGGGGCGCGCGCGTCGACATTTCTTACTTTTCGAAGATCGGTGTTTGTATGTTTCTGTTTTTATAATCACTTCAATTCAAATCTAAAATGTATTATTTAATTACATATCAACTAATCTCTAACCTGTCCTTTTGCCAGTCATATTAGAAAACTTTTTCAGGTTCTTATTTAGCTAAATCAAATAAATATTATGTGGAAGAATGAATTTGAATTTAGGTAGTTTTAAAATTGAAATGGTACCGAAAGAATACCATTGAAATTTACCGAAAGAATTAACTGTACCTTAATTCTTTCGGTAAAGGATATTTGAGTATGTGACTTTAGTGTATAATTCGTTGTAAAATAACATAAAAAATCTTCACAATTTTATAATATGAATTTAATTATTGAATCGAAAGTATGTTCTTCCTAAAAAGACATGGCTTCTTAAGACATACCTTTTGAAATTGAATGAGATCACATTTTGTGATTTCTGTTTGTTCCCTAAATTATAGCATTTTGTTAAGTACTTCTATTCAGAACTGCGGAAATGTGTTGCGATTAAAACGCGTTAGCGAATCTAAAAAAGTTTCAAAAGCTCTATATTGGATGTTGATTATCATAAATCCAGAATAGCTATAATAATATTCAAATTTTGTCCAATTTAAGGCAAAAAGTACTCAAAATTCCATTTATTGAATCATACAATTACAGAATATATATTCATGCACTTTATTCCTTTATGCTTCCATCTAAATTATTATTCTATATATCATAAATATCTTGCAAAAAAAATTAAAGTATTTGACAACAGCATTCGTTAAGTATACCTAATATCATGCGCCCTTTTTTTTTTCATTGTTATCACAAATTCTTTTACAATTTTATAAATTTTCTTTTATTCATATTCAAATACATGTACCCAAATCTCACAATATCACAACCACGATCTGCGTTTCCTTGTCTACCCCCTCTTCGTGAACCATTATACTTAAATGTTGGCATGGTATCGCTAGCATAATGAGATCTCTATTCAGTCTTCAAGCGCAATTAATTATCGCAGCCTTGCATATTTATGAGAATATGCTAATTAGCACAAAACGATAAGGGTTTTGTTCGTCACATCCTGTGTGCCCGCTGGGAAAATTCTAATTCCACTACCATTGTTTTTCAAATATTTCATGGTGCCTTTGAAAAATCCTAGGTATTGTCTATTTCTTCTTTTATACTTTGACAAGGTGACTAAAAAATTTTTCCACCCGTAGCGGTCCTCGCAAAGTTTTTTTTATGTGTTTCTTTAGTTTTTGTTTTCATGCTTCATTTTTTAATGCACATACGCTCACAAAAAAGGGGGGATAATTTTTAAAACTTTTTTTTGTTTGTTTGCTAGGTAGGCTCTTAACAGCCAATATTTGAAGACTGCACGAAAAAAAAAATCGAACTCAAATATCAGGGATGTAAAATAAGAGGGTGCACTTGATTGGTGCCTTTGTTCAGTCATCAGGAATTTGAAACAAAAGATTTTCTGGTAATGGCCATGTATTATGTGTTTTTATTCTAAGGCCGGTGGAAGGGAATGTGAAATGGCTGTCAAGTGGTTTCGAATAGAAGGAAACGAGGAATAAAAGAACTGGAAATTGTTTTTTCCATGCTCTTTTACAAAACCCAAAGGCCTTAAGAAATGAAATGAAACTGGATCGTTGTCTTTGATGAGTAGAAAAAGGGAGAAGAAATAAATTCTCCGTCCATGAGGCTTTGTTACTTGGAAAAATTTGTGCCATTGTTAGATTTTTTTTTAAACCATTCTATAAAAGATTGAAATATACTCAATTTATATACTTAAAACACTGCTAATTTTTTCTCGTTATTACTTTTTCAACAGTAAAATGTTTTCTGTATAATTCATAATGGTATGAATAAGAAAAGGTGAAAATTTGTTTTTAAAACATCTGATGGTTGATGTTTTTGCTCTTTATATTTACCTTTTTATGTTAATTTTCCACGTTTCTTGATATCTAACTTTTTTCACAAAACGAGTTTTGGAAGTTTTACATTCCTGTGCTGTCATGGATCTATGCGTTCATGCTCCAAGTGCATAATTTGCCTAACTTTCCCTGAAAAAATAAACAATTTTAAAAAATTCAATTGATTTGTCTTAGGAATTTATTTTACAGTTACATTATTCATATCCAAAATTCTTTTTTTTTTTTAATTTTTCACAACTTTCCCAATTTCAGTATTCATTATTATATTTAAACGTTTGGTGATTTTAATATCTAAAATTAAAAATCTATTCATTGGGAAATTTTATTTATTTATTTTTTCAATTCTGATTTTGTTGCTTTTCGGCTTACTAACCACTTGGTAGTTGATGTTTTATTATGTGAAAGAGTCATTTCATTTCATTACGATGTGAATAATAAAATATAACTGATTAGCTTATCTCTTATTCCACTGAAGTCAATTTTCTCTAGTATATCACTCACAATTGATGAAATTGAATTTTACCCTAGTTTGAAACAAACAAAAACGCGATCGCATGATTTGGAAATTTCCAATGCAAATAGAATAGGGGAATATTCCATGTAATTCAAACAATTAAATGGTATGACACAGAATATTCATAGATTAATATTTACAGCATATAATTGTTATATATTTTCAGAAATTTGCGTTGAGTCAAAAATAACTGCCCATGAAATATTTCAAAGATTAATGCTTGAGAAATGTATTAGATTCGTCGTGGTGTTTTAACATCTATAGTTTCTTCGATATCTTATATTTCTCTAATTACTCAGATAGATTAAAGCTGTACAAAAATATTAAAAATTTTGGTTAAAAAATCGATTTATAAGATTTTAAGAATTATCGTCAACTAATCGTGGTATGAATTAAAATTAAAAGCGGAAAACCGTTTCTTTAGTTAAAATCGTAATCTTATTGACAGGCATTACACTTTACATTTTTAAGATGCAATTCTTTCCCGTATTTCCATTTTTTTTAATTAAAAGAACAACTGCAATTATCTATGCAGTAAGAATTATCTACCACGTAGAAAAAGTAGAAGTCCTTTTTTGATTGTTGCATGTCTCTCTAGTTGCAGAGAAATGTTCATCAGAAAAAAATGAGGTGCCTGGTCAGAAAAATGTCTTCCGTATCTGAATTTTTTTTATTTAAAATGAAGTCAATCGTAAATATAGTAATAATATAGTAAAGTAATAAGTATAAGAATAAGCATATAGTAAATATAGTATTTAAATGAGGCATAATGAAATTTTAAACATTTTCTTCAGTACATTATTCATTTCATTTTTTAATGTTAATTTTTATTTTGATTTCATACTTTTTCAGTACTTTTCCTTCGTACGTTGTTTCGTATCATACTTTTAGGATTTTCCCACCCTTTTGGTCAATAACTATCAGCTGTGCGGCTGATTCCAGATGACACCTAACGAGCATAAACTTCATGTCAATGCAAATCCAATAACAATAATCATTCTGCCTCACCCAATCAAAAATCGCTGTAGGAATTTGCGAATAATCTCTGTAGCCGAATAGGTTTTTGGATGACTTCGTCGTTAAGAAAAAGCAATTTTCAACTCCGATAAAAACCCTTCGGAGCCACAAAAGAAACGAAAAGCGAGGCGGATTTATGCAGATGGAGAGAAAAAAGAAACCAAATGCGAAATGGCCCATCCCGTTTAGTTAATGCATTTCCGAATGATTCAAGATTTCAGCTGCCATTTAACATAAATCAAATTGCAGCGCTCGTGGGAAACAGATAACTGGTTTCTTCCACCTCTAAATCGTCAAGCGATCTTGACAGAAATGTCGAAGATGGATATTTCATAGAGGGCCCCATTGAATGTTCAATGATCCGACATTTCCTGCATGGTTAGAAGTGTATTAAATAGTTATTAAGAGGCGTTGCCCGACGATCTTTTTTTATGACGAGTGTCTTTCCACCTCTTGGACTGCCCTTAACTGTGTTATTAATAGTCACTTATTCTCTAATTGTAGGGATGGACTTTTTATCGCTTCGAACCTGATCTGTTTCGCTTTCATCGGTACTTTTTTTTATGTGTCTGTTCTTCTTTCGACAAAGTTTCTATTTGGGAATTGATAATTCCAGCTTCTTGACAAGATGAATTGATCGCACTAAGTCTGCAAGTCATGTTCTATCGAATGATTCCATATGTGTTTTGAATCCTTGCTGTAAATTTTTTTCTATCAGATTTGATTCGTTCTTGATGTATTAAAATAGTTCTTTGAGTTTCATCTGCAAATTCGGAAATGTATTTCTTAATACTGTCTAATGAAAGAAGTTTACATTTATTGATTTATCACTTCTATGGAGGTGTTAGGAGGCACATAGAAAAGTAATTCAAAATCAACCATATTAATTCCATGAATGTAGCTTAATTTTTTAGCTTGTACAATATTAATTGCTTACTTGAAGTAATAAATTAAATCGTGTAATCGGATTATTTGCTGGACCATTTTTCATAATATCCTCTCTTTTACTAGTGTTTATGTATACATTCCGGCAGAATAATGAACCAGACATGCTTTTCTTTGTTTCATTAATAAGGTGACTCATAATTTTAATTGTTGAGGGTCTTCTCATTCTTTGAAATTACTACTGTGTCTTAATTACTTCCTTTAAGTCGTTATCCTGTCTAATTCACTTATTTTGGAAGAGTTTCTATTAGTTAAAAAAAAAATATGGCATTATAAGTTTTTTTTTCTTCTTTTGCCTCAAAATTTCTATCACTGATGATTAAAATCATTATACTTTATGGTATAAGGACTCTAAATATAATATAATGATCCAGTGTATCGTATTATACTTAAAAATCACCTCGGACCTATGAAGAGACATGATATACTTGTAGGGTTATAGCCATAAAAAGGAAATATTACATATTCATATTAGGGAAATGGCTTTTTTTTTTTCATACTTTTCCCCTCAGTACGTTAATCCCATTTATAATAACACTTCTTAAAATAAACTTTACAAGTGCGAATTATATTTCGAAATTTCTCTCTCAAATATCCAATTCTCGGATCTAAACGCCTCGAAAATGCTTAGCATTCTCTTTTGCTACGCACTGTGATTTGCTGCTGGAAGGCCATTCATTCCAGACGAGTATGGGGAGAAAAAGGACATGACGGTTCTGGTCAGAGGTCATGCTGTCGTTTGGAACAGGGGGATAGTGGAGGTCCCCTATCCTCCCCCGCTTAAAATATCTGAACAACGGACGGTCGGGGGTACAGGGAAGAGGGTGTCTAATGAAAAATATGACGAATCCATTAGCCAAGCGACGCTGCAGTCCGGCAATTTCACGCACGGGAGGACACGGGCACCCCTCCCCCCCTAGGGTGGGGGAAGATCCTGTTAGTCTTTCCGTCCGTTGCCTAGGTGACGCCTCATCTCCTCTCCGCATCCAACAACGTGCCAGAGAATACGGCCCCACAAAACTAGATATTTATCTTATATCCGGGCTTTGGGATATAGGATAGTGTGACCTAAAACTTACCGTGATGTTTTCACAAGGAGCTCGTTTTGATCCAACGCCTATGTATTAATGTCAAGGGAGAGAGTGCCTTCCATCTGGTATTGTACTGGTAGCTGGAAATAATAGTACTCTCTCTCTCTCTCTCACTCACTCACTTACTTTTCCCAAGAAATATTATTAACGGCAGCTGTTTCTGAAATTTAATGTGTTTTCCACACTTCGACGATACGTAAGATACCATGTTCTTATCCCGATAATCATTTTTGATCCTTTTGTAGTTCAATCATTTTCATTGTTTTTTCAATAAACAATTCATAGTAATTTTAAAAGCCTCTCTAAACTAAGTTAACCTTTATTATTTTTTTATTTGAAAAGGATTCATTATCTCTCAAGTGTGCTCATTTATTGCGATGGCAGAGTCTTACAAGTTTTGATTTCCGTTTCAACTCATCTACAATATGATGTAATTGTGGTGTAGTACTACCCTTTTCTGTTTAATACCTTGGAATTTCAATCATCGGTATAAATTTGAACTTATAATTAATAAAGAAATCTCAGCTGCGAATAATGTTCCTAACTTAAGATGTTACTGTTGATAAAGGGAATCTAATTCAAGCTTTTATTTTAATAATAATGATGAGAGAATCGCTTGTTACAAGATTTTTTTTTCTGATTGAAATGCAGATTTTTAAAAACTTTTAAATATTTTGAATTCAAAAATGTTAGATATGTGTATTATTTCAGTCTAATACAGATTTATCTCTATAATCATTATGATACTTCCATTGGACATAATATTCTTTCACCAAACAGACATTCTCGACCTTTTTTTCATTCAAAATGTATGACTTTCCTGCAAAGCACCGTGAGCAAGAAAGTAAAATTATTGTTTTCTGAAGATTAAAAATCAATTTTCGGTAAAAACCTCATTCTAATATATAAATATGATTATAAAATTTCTTCTTTGTGATCTTCATCAAATAATAAAATTAACTAATGCTATACATAAAATATTTTTTTCTATTTCATTTTTTCCTTGGTAGCTATCAAAGATTGATTTAGTGCTTTGATTATTTTTATATTCTATATTTTCTACTGACTCTAACTTTTATACCTTTATAAACGAATTAAGGTTTGCAAATAAAAATGTGATATGTTTAAAAAGTATACAAGAGTTTAAATTATGTCCAAGAGTTATTTCCCACTTACAAAATTTGTTAGTTCTCAATATTGAAGGTCAACTAAACATATTACATCCATATATTTACTTTGAAATCCTGAATTTCAAGTACAATCTACTGCACGCATTGTTTCCATAATCGCTTTAGATGTGTTGACATCCTTCCATCGTAAAAAAGGAGTCAGGAAAAAGTCTTTCCGGGAAGAATCCATCCCGCAAGCCAATTCCAAACGCATAAAAAAGCGACGAACCTTTTAGATTCGAGCATCCTCTTAACCGCAAAGGACATTGATAAACTGTGAAATGCTCTTTCTCTTCTTCCATCCACCCCTGCCCGTTGGACGAGGGGAGGGCATAAAAAAAAGTGGCCATCATGTATCATTTGGCCTTCCCGTATTACTGTAACCGGACGTCTTTTAGCCGCTCTTTCAGGACCTCGTAAAACGAGCCCACTCTATAGGTCTCCCGGCTTCAGATGGGAGTCGTAAAGTAGGAATAGCCAATAACAAGTATAGTAAGGATTTCACTCCCACCCTCCCATTATGTAGGGCCCAAGAACGCTATTAGATTCCGCCTCATGTGAAGAATGGGAGAAGAGTTTTATTTAAAAGGTTGAATGTCTTGTTGCTCCGGCAACAACATGGTTTACATGAGCTTGAAGAAGTTTCGAAATGCTGTGTGCAATATATTTTTTTAGTCCTTCTGGAGCTGGAAAGTTTGTGGTTTCATTGAAAAATATCCCAATAATTAAGGATCTGGGCAATTTATATCGTTGTAACTAAACGCTGTGATTGTGTAAGATCAATGCATTATTTTTGGTACTTAGTTTTTAAGGTATAATATTGTTTATTGCCATACCATTATATTGAATTATATTCACTATACTTGTTTTCAAAAATGGGGTACCAGAAAATTTTCTGTGAACTTTATTATACATACATCGTTGCCGTTAAAATGTTTATACCTTTTTCTTTTAAACAGCACTTTCTTAGTTAACGTTGTTTACATTTTTATGTTCCTCAAATAACTGTTGATATATTTGATAATTACTATACTTGAAAACAAGTTTTTTTTTTTTTTTTTTTTTTTTTTTGAGAATCTAAATTTGTATCTCTTTCCGGTCTGGTTCTTTGAATTGTTTTATGAAATTTAAGGTGATTAACCTGCACTTCCGTGCTCGGTGGGGGTTGCCTTGCAGTAACTCATCGTTATATCCGAATGGCTTCGGCCGGGACGGAGTATATACGTATGCCATTCATATCGTTACTTTTGGAAAGTACAAAACGTGCATAGATTTCTATGCATTTTTTAAAATCTATAAAAATGGAGATTATCTTATTTCATACTGAATTTAAACGCGCATTACTCCATTAACATTATAATTCGCTGGTTTTTCTTCTATGCTTAACAAATTAATGTAGTATATAATTTATAATTCTACTATTTGAACGTAGTTTCAAGATTTGTTTCCCTGCTTGCGTTCACGTAAAACTCTTTTCTCTGTCATAAAACTGATGCTGCAAGGAAGCAAACTACACTGATTCTTTTAACTGTTGAAGTTTTATCCCAACTGTTTTAAGTTTTGTTAGTACTACATAAATTTATTTAGAGTATTGTTAATTAATCAAATTTAAAAAAAAACATCTTTGATGTAATTGCGCTTATTATGTGGATAAAATACTTTCGTCATAGATTAAATTATCTATTTTTTATTTTTTTACAAGTTTATCTCATTTGATAAAATTATCAAATGCTGATATTCTTAAAAAATTATGTAATTAGGTAAATTCTTAATTATTTAACAAAAATAATTTTTTCATTTATTTATTTTCAGCTTGTAAGTAAAACAACACTTATTATTTATCTTTAAATATAGGTCGGTACTGAAGGAAATTTATCCTAAAACGATATATTTTATTTATTTAAATTTAGTTGTTTGCTTTAAAAGCAAACAACTAAATTCATCATCAACAACTTTTAAATGGAAATGTTTTTTTTTTAAATACAGTGTTGGAAATGTTTTCTGTTTAATTCTCTGAGAACATTAATTATAATACATTGAATGGGAGAGGCGAATTTCAACTCGGATATAACACCTTTTTTTTTTTGTAACTTAGGTTCTTATAAAGCACATAGGATGCTTGAAATAATAATTTATATCCGCGCAGATTTTATTGTTTTAAGTAATACTAATAATTCAATTGCAATTTTCAGAAATGAAATTTGCATGATATAATGTAAAATTGAACTCAATTATGCCGGGGAGTGCTACTTTTGAAATGTTATTGTTTTCATTAACAATAAGAGAAAAAAATTCCAAATTAGTTAGTAAATTTATGGCAGGTATCTAACAGGTTGGTGTTGCTCAAGCCTTTAAAATAATATTATATACTTAAATACAGTTACAGCAATCATCCGGATATCTAATAAATGGCGGTTGTCCCCTTACTGCATATTCAGAACCACTCTTATTAGCAAAAGGGCTAAAACTTCTCACTCTGATGCAAACTTTGTTACCTATTGTTCCCAATTCATTAAATTTATTCAGAATCAACCTTATCTTCTTTTATTAAGATGTTTTATTTCATTTTTATCAAATCTAATATCTAATGAGTAATAAATTAGGTTTGTATTTACAGTTTCATTAATAAAAGAAATTCATATGATGTACAAATTTTTACTAGAACTATGTTTATGCCAGACACGCAGCCATCCATTAAATCTGTAACAGATCTAGTTATGAAAAACTAAAAGACCGAATGGATTGAGACAAGGGTAGAGAGGGAGAGAGAAAGGAACCAGTGAGTTATGCGACTGCGTTTATCCGCAGCTTCCGAAGATAACATTCTTTTTTTGGGGGGGGGAACCGAATTCTGTGCGCACGTATCATTCCAACTCTCACCCATCCCCATTCTATCCACCGTTTCCATACAGATATGAAACGAATAGCAGAAGAAATAATAATAAAAAAAAGAAGACAGCGGCATCTCCGAAACTCCGGATAAACAGATCTTCTCTATCGACGTCAGCAGGGCACCAGTTGGCATAATATTTCTATTTAGGAACAAAAAGAAACGGGCCTTTCTCAAAACGTATGTGACAGGACCGAATATTTCCAAGACTGTAAATAACACTCGAGGAGGAGGAGAAAGGAGGAGGGGAGGGGGAGATTTGTTTGTTGGGGGAGGGGGCATGCCCATTCGAGATTTTGGGAAGAGATTTAATCAACTCGAATGGCTCACTCCAATGATGCAAAGGATACGTTATGTGGTCAGCCGAATGCCTCTCCCTTTTGTGTGCGCCTTTTAAAGAGGAGCATTTACGTGAGCACACTGCCCTCTTCACAATCCATTTCCTCTCCTCCATTTCAGTGGAAGTGCTTTTTGTTCATATTTCTCTCTGACGTGTCTTTCGTCATTCTACTTTATGAATCGTTGTCCATTTGGGGAAAGTGTATACAGGCTCTTGTTGATCACTTCGGGAGGGATGTGCTTGCTCGCTTTTCTTTTTCAGGGTTGTAATGTACTAAAAGGCTTTTCCTTCCACTGATGTCAGTGTAAAATGTTAGCTTAAAATAAAATAATAATTTTCCCTCTCTCTCCCTTTTTTTTCTTTTGGTGGGACTTTTGTTCTGTCACTATCAACTGGGTGGCCGTGAAATGGATATGATTATTTAAGGAAATAATTAAGGAATAATAATTGATTATTTAAGGAAGGCTTTTAAGTTATTGGAAGTAATATTTAACACGTTTTGGTAATGTTTCTCGATAAATATATTTCGTTATAAATGCGTTTTATTGGAATACATCGTCAATAAATCGTGCGCAGTTTTTTTTTTAACAATTCTTGATTGCTTAGCGCATTGAGAACGACAAAGAAATCTGTAGGACATACGCCTTAGACCGCATGTTTTTGGGACGAACGTGCTTTCCAAAATCATCATAACTTTATTGCTTATGTCACAATAACAGGCGGGACGTGCAACATAAGAAAACTAGTGAGCAGTCCTTAATATGTCAAGTTTGTAAAACCTTTAATGGCTTACATTTTAAAATATACTTATAACCTTAGACTTAAAAATTTTTCAAGTACATAAAAATTATTTTATAGATTAATAGGCCTGAAGTCTTATTATAATTTGTACAAAGAAACAAAATAATTAATGGACTAATATTTAATATTTGTATATATCTAATTTAGAGTTTTGAGGAAAAAGAGACATTTATTATTTCATATAAACACAATTACATTTGAATTGATAAAGTTTTAAATGCTATAATATTCATCCGTACTGTTTTATTTTGTACATTGATCAATCAGTTATCAATCAGTTTAATCAGATCAATAAGTTTAATGATGCGGTAAATGTTAAGAATTTGAATATATGTTTCCTTTTAATTTTAATAATATGTATTTCTCTAATTAATTTAATCTCTTTTTCTTTAAATTGTCATAAAGTAATTTCATATTCGTGTATAACATTGTATTTGCAAAGTCAAACTCTTTTTTTTATTATTTATTCTGCTCCCCATCTCCAATTGTCACGCGTCGCAAGGAAGAAACAATGGGAGGATGGGAATTTCACAGCCTATCAGATAATTTCGCCAATATATTCAGGTTCCACGATGAATCGAATTGAGCTGTGACTAATCCTATCTGCCTCTCCCTTGAGTGATGAGTCAGGTGCCCTCGTGACAAGGGACCACTCCCCCCTCTTAGTTTTTTTCTGTCCCTCAATCACTCCCCCTCGTGTTCTTGTTCTTTCTTCCTTACGCTCTTCATCAATAGTATTTGCATAAAAGCAACTTTCTGTAACCGTGAATCTCTCTAAGCTAGCGTATTTACTGGATGTATAAGGGTTGAATCAAAGAATTCAAGTCTGTTCTCTTTATATTGCATTTCATAGATATTGTTCTCCTTTGGCATGTGTTAATTAGTTTTTGACATCATCCATTTAGCAGCATCCAAAAAAACCACATTTTGTTAGTGGTTTGTTCTTTTGGTAGACTTTGGTACGCTTAAAATGAAAAAGATATATACAATATATATATATTTTTTCCCTGAAAGTTATGCTGTGTGATTGAAATTATAATGATATTTTAATTTTATTTTTTTGAGTAATTTTTTTGAAAAAAAAGTTGCATGCCTATTTTCCAAATATTTTTGTATAATGCCAGGTAATAATTTGATTTATTTGAAAATAAATGTAAATATTTCATTTCAAATTTTCAAAAAATGTTTCCTCCTTTATCTTATTGTTTCACCTAAAAAAAAGCCAACAAAATTTATTACTTTCAATTTTGAATTTAATTTATGTTTGAGTTTGCAGCAATGCATCCTTTTTTATATAAAAAGAAATCGATTCTATAAGAAATAATCGATATTCACATGTAATATATGTTATTATATTTTCAACTAAGAATACTGTGACGTGATTTTTGAGCTCAAAATTATTTAATTTCTCTTCCATTTTTCAAAAATAAACTATATTATACAATTAAGAATTGAATATGAATAAATGAATGAATTTAATCTTATTAAATACTGTAAAACTTACTGAAGCATTTAAAAATAAATCCTGCCCGTTCCCTATGAAAGCACTAAATGGATAGTTGATTGATAGTTGACTATTGATGGATAGTTGACTATCCATTTAGACTATTGATGGATAGTTGACTATCCATTTAGTCTGCAGCACTAAATGGATAGTTGATTCTACTCCCTCCCCTTCAACGTTGATAAAAACTGTAAATACATTTCAACTATGAGATCATTAAGAAATGTTTCTTTAATCCGACGCATAAAAATGCGCGTGTTCTTCGTCATGAATATCATCATTCCGTTATGAATAAAAATTTTCCAAATTAATGTAAACGACGGGAATAATTATCCGAAAAACAATAACTCAGTCTTCCCAAAATTAATCGCTCCGTAACAACTTAAATGCCTCAAAAGGATTCAATTTTTTTTTCTCATCCCTTCCCTTTCTCTCACTCCCCCTTTCTTATCCTGCGTGCGAAAAGAGTAAACGCACGCAAAAACAACGACCGCATTCATTGTTTTACATATTCATTGTACCGGAGCTTAAATTGAGTCTCTTTAATCGCTAGATGTGGAGCAAAGAAAGGAAAATAAAAAAAATGCAGTCGAAATTAACATTTGATTCCCAGTTGTGTCTCTAAAAACCAACAATTTTTACAACTACTACTCGAACTCAAACTTTTCCGCTAAAGAGGAGCGGGCGAGACTAACTCTTGCGCTAAAAATTAATTTACCAAATCCCACCACCCGTAACAAAAACCTCCCTCCCCACCAACAATGCTATTCCATTCCACCCCCCCCCCCTTCCTCTGCACTCAGTGCAGTTATTTTCTCATGACTTAAAGAAACGCGCCAAATCTAAGACCTCGGCTTGCATAAACAGCAAATAGAGAGAAAGGATTTTTCCCAACGTAAAAGCGCCTCTGGCTATATGTGTGTTATGAGGGAAAAGCTGCCGCGTCAGTGGTTTAAGTCACTATTAATGCTCTTCTGACAAACAGCTCTGCTTTGTAGCTTTGTCTTTAATAGGGACTGGATGCTGAAGTTTCAATAATGTTGATGTTTTATCATATGTTATTTTAAACGGATGAAAATACGAATTTATAATAAGAGAATAAAATTGAGTGTTGGCACGATTAAAAACTGTTCGTTATGATTCGTTAATTAATATCGAATGAATCGTTAATATACCACAAAAAATGAATGAGATATTATCATGAATGATGGACAGTATTAAGTAAATATCAGTGTTTCTTCCTATTCATCATCTCTCGTATAAGTTAACAATACTTCGTCGATTTCTCTAAAAACATCTATGATTTAATTATAATATTCAAAGTTTTCTCCCTTTGTAGCAATTGTCAGTATACAATAATTTAAGATAAGATCTCAATTTAAATCCGCTTTTGAATGAATCCAAGGTCTGTCCTTCGCTATATATATTAGATTAAATAATGCATTTAGCTGTCGCATACTGCTTTTTTCTTTATTTTTGCACTTTTCGGTCGTTTCTCGCAATGCTTTTTTTTTTCTTCCATTGAATACCATTTATGAATCCGATTCACCATATATAACCTACTAGATATTTAATCAAAAGCTTGTGACGAATATACTTTTTTCCTTTGTAAGGAAGGATGTAAGGCTAGAGAAAAATCTGTGGAATTTTGATATGGGGAAAAGAAAATCATTCAAAAAGCATAGCACTAGTTCCACTGCCTTCAATATCTCTGACTGTAATAAAGATAACATTTTTAATGTTTCTAAAAGATAATATTTAAGGAAAATATCGCTAGAATTCAAAACTACACTGTCCTATCTTAACAATCCTATTGTCACTCCAAAGCTGATGAATTTAAAATCTCAAATCAACAACTTAGTGGTTCCGAGCCCGATTTAGTCTCGCAAGATTGGTTCGTCTTTCACATGCAAAGTAATCAAAGCATAGAATTTTGAAAAATGTTTTTTCTCAACATTCATCACTTATCAATCATTTCAATGAAAAATTTGAAATAATAAGTTATTGTCTTTATTAAATATGGACGATGTTTTTAATTTGTTATAATGAAGATCGCTACCTTTTGCATAAATTTCTAACGTTTTGTTCCATCGTGTATGGAAAGCAGCCCTGGCGTTCATCTCTTTATTCTCCCATCAGGTTTCAGTTATGCCACTTGCGCCCCGAGCCGCCCCTGCACGCATGTGTGTATGCACGCGCGTGTATAATACTCGCATTTGTTGTTGCTGCTGTTATGCTCTTTGAAATAGCCTCAGTCGATGGCGCGTTTCATTAGGCTAGGAGGGGGCGTGGGGCGCGGAGAAATCCTCGCTAGAAAAACCCTAATTACCGCGCAGGCAACTTGTGATGCTAGTTAATTACGGAAAACAGCTAATGAACTAATGCAGCGAGAGAGCCATTACGGGGGGGGACTGAAAAGAGCGCGCGAAAAAGTAAAAAGCCCGCCAAAACCCTTTGCTGCTTCTCTTTTCTTTGGGCCGGCATTATTCGTTTAAAAGCAGCGGAGCGCACCAGAACTGCTGCTGCTGTTTGTTTGTATGAGCTGCTTGCTGCTTTTATGCCTGCCTGCTCTGGCTCCCGAGTTCTTACTTAATCCGGAATGGGGAGAGGAAGGGTTTTTAAAGTTTTCCTTCCCTCAAAGGATTCCGTTTTGCTATTGTTTTAAAATGCTTCTCTTTCTGCGGAAACTGTTTGTCAGTTTCTTGTTAGCGTTATGAGGCAAACTTTCTGCTCGGTTTGGTGTTTAGCAGCAGGATCAACTCTACCGTGTTTTGATGCTGCAGGTTTTGTTTGTGTTCGTATACCCAAAGGGAGAGGGCTTTTGTTCGTTGCCTTGGAATGAGGGTGCTTAAATACTTTGTGCCCAAATTAGCGTACTTTTGCCATTCTTTCAGCCTTTTGAAAGAGATATATAATCCGTTAAAAGCACGGTGTTGTTTGTTGTTGCTTCAGTCTCTGCTGCCTCCTTGGTTAACTAAAGGGAATTGCTTAGTCACTTTTGAAAAAAAAATTGTGTATGATTTTAAAATGTTTGTTGCATTTATAAGCAGTGATTGTATCTTAAGTATTCGCGTACGAATGTTTACTCAGTTCAAAGTTAAAAACCAATGGTGGCATTCAAACAGAAGGTAATACATTGGTTTTAAAAAGGATATTTGGAAAGTATGTTAATTTAGAAGCATTGGTACGAATTAAAAGAATACATGTTTTGCTAGAATAACTCAGAACTGACTTTTCACATCGGAATGATGAAAGCATTTTATTTCAAATAAAATTATACGTATTATTTGCATTCATTTTCTTCGAATTACACAATATTGCATGCAGTATTATATGCATTTATTATCATTCATTTTTCTATTCGTTGTGTATTATTCCTTGGGATATATAACGATTCCTTCAGATACATTATATTTACTTAGGTAAATGAAAAGTGTTCGTTTTCATGGAACGCTATCAAACTTGTGTAGCAAGTTAGAAAATCAAGTTCAGCTAAAAATAAATAAACGATTGATTTTTAAATCGTTATATAATGGAGTTATTTTCATCCATCTGATTTAGAAATGAAATATATAAATCAGTACATAATATACCAGTAATTCTTATATATCTATACTTGTATAGCTGTCATATAAATAGAAGTATAAATGCATTTTTGAAAAATCTATCTTGAATGATAAAATTTTAGTCAATTTATAAATATTGATTTAAATGTCCAATAGATTTATAAAATACCTTATAATTTTGCTTCAAAAAATATTTAATTTTATAATACAAAGAGATCACTTTAATATGTAACTGTCTCCTAACAAGGAGTAATTTTAAGCGAGCCACACGAGACGTCGTTATTATAGATAAAAGTCAAGGCGTCATTTGGCGAAAATGACCAAAAATAAATGATCCATTTATTCTTTATTACTCGCTGCACTTTATTATCATAAAACTTAATGATTTTTCCCAAACAATAAGATAGCATTTCTTTAGCGAACCGCAGTGAATTGGTGCACCACTTATTTGATACAAAATAGCGGAAACTCTCCTCAAAGGCGGGAATTACTCCTGATAATGAAAACAACATTACGCCTTCAAGTAACGCGTTTTATACTCTTTAAGCGATGGAGATAAATATTTGAAGTAGCACATTAAACAGGTAGCACCAAATAAAACACTTCGAGCACGATACACTCAATTGAACACCCCGTTTTACGTGGGAGCTGATAAAAACCAAAACATTACGGGTGGAGGGAAATGGATTAGGAAAAAAAAAGCATTAAAAAAAGGGCAGTAAAAAAAGAAAAAAAGAAACTATTTAAACCATCATCCTTTCAAGACGGAATAAATCAGAAAATGAATTTATAAAAACCGAAAAAAAAAGTGGCTTCAATGGCGAGCAATTATCATTCCTAGTCAACGAATTTTTCAAACATTATTTTAAAAAAAAAGTGTCTGAAAAGACAAAGAAGAGAATAGCAGCAGTTATTAAAAAATGAACAAAAAAATGAAACGAGAAGAATAAAATTAAAACGAACATTCAACGACCCTCCTCCTTCCCCCTCACACCCCCAATTCGTTCTAAATCATATCGATGAGAGGCCGAAAAATAATAACTCCTTCAACTTCTTGGTTTTTAACGACGAGGAGTGATACGAGATGGCTAATTTCCGGCTGAAATGGCTCATAAGCGCTAATTTGGATCCCCGTCCCGAAAATGCAGCTTTAATTTTATGTGCTTCGACACTTATTTTATCGGGAGAGGCGAGCCATTTTATTTCGTTTCTCCCAGACAGGTCAATGGTATGGAACAAAAGGGCGGGGGAGGAAAATGGAAGGGGCTACAATGAGTGCGCTACTTGAAATTTCCACCTAGTAATTCACGTGGCGGATGGACGTCATGTGATCTTCTCCGGAATCACCTTATGATGGTCTGATTGGCGGAAAAGTTTCCCTCTTTGGCGGGAACGGAACTCGGATGGAGAAGAGAAGGTCTCTCAAAAATTGTGATAGGTTTTTTAAGATTTTATTCATGCTTCAGAGTCAAAATTTAAAAATGTATTTAGCTTCCATCATTAGATTTAACAAAATAATTTTGAAATTTCTATAAAATATTCTGTGTGGATGAAACCTTTGCGATGTCGTTAATTAAAACTATTTTTTTTTTCTCAACTCACTAAATGAATTTGTAAATAAAGATAATTTCTTCAAAATTCATGAAAAAATATTCTGTGTGTATTTGATGTTTTTAATAGAAGTACTGCATATATAAACATATTTATATTAAATATTTCTTTTGTTTTTTTATTGACAATTTTCCTTACATCTTACTCACTATTAGATTTTTTTTGTTAATTTCTTTTAATAAAATAAAATGAAATACAAGTGCAATATTTTGCTATTCGTCATTTACATTACGACTATTATTTTTCCCCTTTTAGAAATAATTCTAATAACAAATTACATAATTCTATATAATTTTAAACGATTAATAATCTATTTTGGAAATTGCTTCGTTAACTACTTCGTATCAAGTTTCTTAGAATAGCAACGGATTTTTTTTCTTCTTGTTTTTGTATTTCTTTTTGTGCGTTTATGATAAAATATAAACTTTTTTTTACATATGCGTAGGAATGTTATATTTGACGGCCAGTGAAATTATTATGATTTACCCTCGCATATTAATAAAATATTAGGGCATATTGAAAAGTTAAATCAACGCCAGCACTTTGATGTAAAGTAAAATATTACGATAATGTGAAAGGTTTTTCTGAAGGATCAGAAAGGGTTTTTCTGTGAGAACTATAGTAAATACTAGAATGATAATTAGATTAGGTTTATTTTATTTCATTTTAATGATATTCTAGAATATTTTTGATTGGCGCTCAGAATTCTGTATGTTTTAAACAAAATATATATTCTATATAAATTCAATTATCATTGAGTTTTATTTGTCCCTGTTGGTCAAAAGTACTTCAAATTCCTGTTCCAGCCAACTCTTCGCATTTTCAAACTGAGATGCGTCTTTTTCTGTTGTTCGTGCACTTCAGTGAGTTATTACTGTTGGAGGTTCCAGATAGATAGAAGTTGTATGAGAAAATTCCCAAAGTGTGCTGTGTTTGGATCCTGAATATTTGGTGAGGAAAGGAAAGCAAAGATCCTGAAATATTTCTGTTGGCGGAAGGGAACCGAAATCTTTGGAAGAGAGGGAAAAGGAAGCAAACGGGAGTTAACCAAAAGATGCAATTTCTCAGCAACTCAGAGATTTGTCAAATTGCGCTTATAATTACAACTGCAAAGGCGCAAACGAAATGCTTCCTTTTCTCTACCTTCCCCCAGCCCCCCCCCCCCCCTCCAATTCCACCGTAAAAGTTAAAACTTTCGGAAGTAATGTACGGAATGTTTACAAATAAATGACTGGTGAAACTTAAAAATGTCGGCATTTCTCTTCAAGGCCCGTGGAAAATTCCTCGACCCTCACCCCTTCTCTCCACCTCCCTCCTTCCCCCCCACCCTGCAACTTTTCAAACTGGTGTGGAAATCCGCGTAGATGTGTGTGTGTGGATGCATATGCATGTATGCATGCATGAGGGTTAGGGTAGGTGGGCGAAACGGCCATTTTCCACCGTTCCTAGAGAGAGAGAGAGAGGTTCGAGAACGGCTCCCTGAAAACGTTAAGAGGCGTTTCTGCTATGCCGGAAATTTAATTTCTTTCCCAGAAAAGAAAATTAGGCTTATAAATACCAACTCCCGAATATCGCGAGTTTCCAAAGGGTGGAGAGGAGGGGGAGGATTTGCAGTTAGACTTCCAAAGGGGGGATGGGGTTGGCGGAGAAGTGTCGGGGACGTTTTGCGTGCAGCTGTAATTAATTCCAGCTTTAGGTTCTGACGTCTCGGTGTGGGAAGGAACGGCGGACATTTTGAGCGTTAGCCGAGCAAGTGTTGTCGTGCAAATTAACAGTAGCTAACATGAGGCTTGACTCTGGGATGCCATGAATATTAATAAGGGAGAGGCACCCCTCTTTTCATCCTCGGTGCTGCGCCATATCTTGCCATCCCGCACCGTTGTAGATGGGGAAAAGTTCGCAAGTATGTGTGCGTTCGAATGTGAGGATCGGTTTCGAAAAAGAATGCGGGCGTTCATCATCAGTAGGAATGCCGTGTGTTGTCGCCCCTCTCTCTGAAAAGGATCTGTCTGTCTGTCGGCCCGCAAGCAAACGTGACCTGTTTTCGCCTGCTTTTCAACAAAACATTAAGCAGTGGTTGAAGCTATGGATGTCAGAGATTTATTGGTGTCGCCACGAAGTATTTAATGAGCCTTTTGGTTTTAAAATTTTTGTAATACAGAAACCTATGTAGGATTATAATTACTTAAAATTAAATAAAGCTCAGATTTTTTAATCAAAACTTTTGAGTATTATTCTGTTTTTGTTGAAACTAACTAACTCGTTAGTTGCATAAAATATTTTTTCTATTTTTCATTTTTTTAAGAAATTACATCAAAAATAAATTAAGTAGTATTTATTTTAAGTAGAAATGAGACAGGAGATATTTCCAAAACTAACATTATTGTTGAAGTACACCTTCATTGCCAAAAATAGCGCATCAAATTAAATTATTTTTGTGTAATGCTCTTTAATTTCAATTGTTGGGTGTACTAATGGCATTGCTATAGCAATTAATATCTTTGTTTGAACTCCTTAATTTACTTTCGTGCATATGGCGATTCATGGTAAATTTACTACAGTATATTAATATATGACTGATAATATGTTTAAATTTATCAATCCAGAACCCTTCCCAACATCTTTATTTTTTACTTCAGAGTTTTAGATACTGTAAGATAATTGTATGCAATATTGCTTCGCATTTACTACTTTCTCAACTTAACAGAAATTTCTTTTATATAATATATATATCGATATAAAAACCGACATTTTCTACCCCCAAATTTCCCCCACATACACACGCTGCCCGGTTTTCACCAATATTTTCCTGATCTCTTCAAAAATGGGAAATGGAGATATTGTTATAATTAGGTATAACCTGATGTAATTTGTGCGATTGTGGGCTCTATCAAACTAGATCAATTATCCAAATTTGCGTTTGTTTTCACAAGATAATGTTGGTTATATACATCATCTTGTAAAAACAAATTTCAGAATGACACATCTATATCAAGTGACGTAAAGTATTTTTATTGGAAATTTGAAAAAACTACTTTGTTTATTCAGAAACTACAAACTTGCTTACGCTTTTAAGTTGAAGAACATGTTACAAGGTGGTTTAATCATCCAACTTGAGTGGTAGCTAACTTCGTTGTAAATTGTGTTGTTTTATCATTTCACCAAAAATTAAACATAGAGGCCGAACATGAGCATTTCCATCCGATTTTTTTTTTTTCGTCGAGAATGAAATTTCGCCAGGAAAAACTAATTATGGCGTTCAATAACATCACGCAACATTTAGCATTTTATTGTGCTCTTGCTCACTCACTCTTATTGCGCGCAATGATTCACGCTAGCGCGAATAGAGCTCTAGACGCGATGGAGCTGAAGAATTAGAGGCATCATACCATCATAGAGCTGAAAATGGTGCGAATAATAATAAATGTATGATGATGAGAAAAAAATAATAATACAAGATGAATAAAAAAAAAGAGAGAGAGGAGAAGAAAAAGCAATTCATTAGAGGGTTAAGTGAAAATGAACAAATCCAACAATGGGTTTTTTTACGCCTGCTTAACCTTTTAATTGAATCGTTCACGGCTTTTTGCCTTAAGCTTTTTTTTCCTCCGCTTACTTCTTTTTCAAGCTTTTACTTAGCCTAAGTGAGCCCAAATTAGCTAGACTCCCTTCACGGAAAATAATGAAAAAAATGAAAGAAAAGAGACTTATTAAGGTAGTGTTATGAGGTTTATGCTATTCATATCTTTCTTCGAAGGCACGTTTTGTTTTCCGGAAGCTTAGTTTCTCACTGGTTTTGTTTGTTTTAAGGTGTTATGTCATAAAATTTTAGGAAATTTTTTTAAGAGAATTTTGTGGATATAGCTTTTGTCATTTTAACTTCAATTATTGCTTTAAAGTAAAAATATGAATTTTTATTACTTTTAAATTTAAAATTTTCCGTACTTTGCAGATTAATATCTGAAATGTGGAGAACTATGTGAGCGATTTTCACTATGTGTAAAATTAATAATATCTTGATTGTTTAAAAAAAATCTGAAAAAATGTCATTGTAATGCCTTAAACGTATTACTAAATGTATGTGTAAAGCAGAGTTTTAAGGTAATAATCTTTACAAATTAAAATGAATGTAATTTTTTATTACATTTTCTAGGTATTTTTTGTATTGTTACTTTTCAAATGACTGTGTAAAATATTTTGATTTTTTGTAAATTAGCTCCCCCTGTGTTAAGTATTGGAAATACAAATCATATTAAAATTGTTTATACTAATATTTCACAAAATGACATTTCGTGTTTTCGCATATCGTAAGAAAAATATCTAGTGATAAATAATCTGAACTATTGTCCACTTTCTATAATCGAATCGTTTTTACAATAAGAGAATTTTTAACATTTTTATGGTTTGTATCTATTTAAAAACAGTTAGCTTTTGTTAATATTAGAATAACTAATATTGATGAAATCTTACTGTTTTTAAATAGATACAAACAATAAAAATGTTAAAATTTCTCGTATTTTAAAAACTGCATTCATTTCCTTTATTATTAAATGTATTTTTGCATAATAAAATGTATTCATAAATAAAATAAAACTATGAAATTTACGTACAGAAAATTAAATAACATTTAATCTTTCTTAAAAAAATATTTTGTAAAATAGAACGTTTCCTCACTCGCGGGCTTCTTTTTGTCGAAAATTTTTGTCGGTATATATTTCTTTACATTTCTTCATTGCAATTCTTTCTTCCTCTTAAATAAACCCTGGAAAGAGTAGAAAGCACTGTTCCCTGTATGGAAAATTAGCGAATTTTACTTTATGAATGTTTCATGAATCGACCTAGGGTCAAGTAAAACCTGTAACTTCATATCCTCTACTAGAAGAAACAAATAATGTAACCAGTCTTTCCCTCCTACTTCGTAGAAATCGTCTGCGATTCCCTTTGCTGCGAACATTCGCAGAAATGTGCCCCTAGGGTAGGCCGCGACCTCTCAGAAGTTTCATTGCTTGTATCAAACTAAATAAAAGCATCAAAAGCACCCAGAATTCTTGTTCGATTTTTTTTTTATTATTTCTTTCATTTTTCTACATCCGCTTGCTTATATGTGATTCCATATTCGTATGTTTCTAACTGAGCCGTCTTGTGAAATTTTTACTTAAATATTCCATTAATAATCGTGAAGATATAAGTTTAGTTATCTAATAATTTTCTTGCAAGTATCGTGTCCATAAATAAAAATGCATTCTTTGCAAATTAAGCATGAATGATTGAAATCATATGTAAATAATATAGCTTCAATTTTTTTTATGAATTTAATTTTAATTACTGTAATATTTATTCCCCAAAAAAATTTTGTGGTGTTTTGCAATAATAATTTTTTAAAAATTTTTTATTAATTAATAATGAATAATTACCCTATGATTTGTAACGTGTGTTTTAATTTATATATCTTACTTTAAAAATATAGTGAACAATGATATTTCCTTTACCTCTCTTTTTGCAATTTCTTTGAAACATAGGACGAATGTAATTACAAAGAAATTATCAGACTTCAAATAAGAGAGAAAATTCATAAAGATTTTAGAAATGCGCTGTAAATCGATTGATTTTTCATTGATTGTGTTTATAATTTATGTAATATTTTCCTTTTCATATAAACTGACATTTATTTTAGTATTCAGCTCCTTCTAAAATCGCCTTAGTAAACATATACGCGTTGTATAGATTCTCACTTTTACAATCGAGTTCATTCTTTAATATTTATATTTGCTTTTCGTTTGCGTGGTCGTCACCTTTTTGTTTTACATTTGTTTTATAGAGAATACAATCATTTAGTATATTTAATTAAATAAACTCTAAATATTTTCATAGATTTTGGTAAAAGGGCCTACATTAAATAATTTTTTACGATCGTTATCATGTGTACTACCAAATCATAAATAAAAACTATTTATATAAACATTTAATTCTTTATGAACTTTACTAATCTATGTGTCTTAAAAATTTTCCTTTATCTAATTTCTTTATTTTTCATTCTAGGTAAATATATGACTTCTGCTTTTGAGAAATATCCTGAGTTAATATGCTATCAGTGAAGTAGCGGTGATTATTTTTCTGGTCATTTTTTTAATTTTCGTTTATTCTTTATTATTTTTATAATTATAAATTAAATGTTATAGTTTTAAGTGCTCTTATGCTTGCTAAATTTTTGCATGCTATCCGAGTTTCACGACTATAATCTTTATCTGACTTTATATACTAAATGCAAAGCAATGACTTAAAAAAATTACTCAGGCTCTTCGTTCCCTAAAAAGATGTTTTCGGGTAAATCTTAAAAGGGAGACTGAAAGACATATTAGGAGAGAAAGAAGAGGAAAGAACGAAACTCCCTTGCGTTTTTCGTTTTTGGTGTGTTCTCTGGGTTCCTTAATTACCGTTGTACTATCCTTCTCAAACGTCATTGTTCGCGTCTGAGTTCTTGAAAAGAACGGGAAGAATACTGCTCTTTTGTTTTCAAAACTTTAATGTTTACTTTTGTGGCAGCTCTGAAAGAAGCCGCCATTAAAACGTCGCCCTTACGACATAATTATTTCCTCCCTCATTACCGAGGGAAAGAAAAGTTAAATAAATAGCGAGCTATAAATTCTGGCCTTCGAACTGGGGGGAAAGGAAAGAGAATGTTGGAAAAAGGCGCTAGATAAACCACCCCGTCAACATATTTCAAAATAATTTTAGTGGCAACAAAATTACGGTATCGGCTATATGATCCAGCTTCTTGGCTTTGCTGTTTATTTTTCATGATTTTTGGTTCTCGGTTTGTGGTGTGAATGAAGGCCGGCCCGAGTTGAGTTTTTAATTTTGCATTTTTAAGGAACTCGTTCTGTCGCTACTATGGTGATGGTAAAAAGTATGCCTTAACTTCTCTCTCTTTGATAATTAGTGTTGTGCTCGGAATTTTCTCTCATTTTTTAGGCATAACTTAATTGAGCTCTAGGCACTTAAATTGTGGTGCATAAAATTATGCCTTATAGTGTGGTAATATCATATCTCATGTAATTATTTCGGGAAAAAAAAGATGTTTTTTTGTAATGTTTTAGCAAATTAGGATGCTTATATATTTTGATTTTCTGCATATATATATTTTTTTTCCTTTCTAAAAACGTGTGTAAAATTATTTAAAATATTTTTATTGGTTTTTGATTCTTTTACTTAAAGAGAAACTTTACACTTAACACACCATGCGGTTACCTAAAAATATAATGAAAAATTAAAAAATAGAAGAAGAATCTCTAGAATGTTTAAATCTTTCTCTCTAGAATGAACTCTAGAACATTCTAGAGCCTCTAGAATGAACTCTAGAACATTCAAGGACCTCTAGAATGTTTATAAAGCTTAATTCAACTATCTTTATTTTAAAATTTTACCCATAAGGGAACTTCAATAAATTTCCCAAAAAAAATTATATTCTATAGTCGCAACACGCATGTGCAAAAATATAATTGCTAAAACATTGTTAATTATTGTTGAAAATGCACGAAAAGTATTTTTTAACTTCTCTAAAAATTATAGTGGGAATAATAATAAATTTCGTTTCGTCGAAAAGTTTTAAACTTTATAGTGACTTTGAGTTGGTTTTTGTTCAATAATATTCTCCGAAATTAGTAAAGAATAACTTTAAAATATTTTTTTAATTTTATTAATTAAAAAATTGCATTTAAATTCAAATGAAATGTATGAACTCTTTAAAAACTACATTTAGCTAAAAATGGTGATTAATCTAATTCTTGATAGGCGTTTTTTTTTTATTATTATTAAATATGGTTTGACAAATTTGTGGTGGGTATTTCTGACATAGTTCTTAAAATGTCTTGTAAAATTATTTAAAAACTGTAATAATAAAGATTTTTTTTGTTACTCTTTCCCATAAATGCAGCTCATGAATTCGAATAAATGTTAAAATTTTTCATATCTATTATCCAAATTTTGCCATCCCTTTTAAACAAATAAAATTAAATTTTAATAATAAAAATAAAATATATTTTGTAATTGGTGAATTATGATTTAAGCATAGACTTCGATTTCAGAACCCTTATAATTTGTTAAGTTAAGTTTTGAGACGAATTCTGATTAAACTGTATTGTTGAATTTATTTTCCGGCTAAAATATATGTTATTATAAGAAGAATAAAATGTAAACATTCAACCAATTTCAGATTAATAAGACTAACTAATAAATAATTAAAATCCCTAAAGGAGTAAGCAAGTTAACAAAATTTTGATTCATAATTTTCAGTCACTATTACCATTATCAGAATGGCTATCATGCATTTATAATTGAAGCATATGATTCACAGTATGGAATCAATCAACGATGCAAAAACTAGGCTGCTTTGTCTTTTCTTCTCCAGCCTATGCGGGCTGGGACCGAAAAACAAAAGGATCGCATCCCCACCTCATGTTGCACCTACGAAGGAAAAAGGAGCAAGAAAAATGGGCCCGCATTCATCCTGCTGTATCCGTCACCCGATCCCTATGCTTTCGGGGTCTGCGATGGTAGCCGTAATTACGGGAGCCTGATTACGGGGATCGTAATCGCTAACACCCCCTTCTGTTTTTTTCTGATGTCCCCGTCGTTTTTGTGTCTCTGTTGTCGGAGTGAACATTCATTTTCCCCCTTCCCTTCTCAAATTGATGGGAAATTTATGTACATTGGATTTTCTATCCTTTTTTTTTCTCTAGAACTGGACACGTTGTGTTATTTCAGAATTTCAATTGTCATTTCTGCAGTCATATATATCTCAATGATATTTTCTGGATGGGAGACTCGAAATGGATATTCTTTTTGGAAATATGACATGATGAAAAACAATATTCTGCGAATAAGAAAGATCTGGTCTTCATACATACATATGTCCCTGCCTTTAAATTATTGGCTGTATTTTATTTATCATTTCTTTTAGTTGTGTACTTTTTCTTATGAAAATATTCAGTTACATAATTTTACTGTTCTTTGATTTTCTTTGCTAACTTAAAACCGCTCGCCTATTCAAAGAATTCAATCAGTTATACTCTTTATATTGGTAATAGAATGCAGATCTTTAAATCTGACTACCGAATCTAAAGTTTTAAGATAGAATTAATTCCCTGAACGAATATGATTTTTAAAAATTCATGCATTACAAAATCCAGTTCGTAACAGAATTTTCGTCGCTTCATATTTCAAAAATCATCTAGCTTGAAAACATATCGATATAAAATATTAGTGCATCATAATAGATGTTTAGTCTCTTTTTTTATGTCTATTTCCAGTTATTGTTGTCAGATATACCTAAACTGTAATCTAAATTGCATCATATTTCACTGACAATTATCGTTCATCGCACCATATGTCTAGTTTTGAGTACATGACTTGAATGAAGTGGCATTGAATACCCATTTAGAATCTGCTTTGTGTATATCCTCGGGTTTTATGTGTGCACGATTATTTAAGGATTAGAATGTCAGCATAAAATTTGAAATTGTGTATATAAATTCATCTTTTGTTCATCTGCAAAGTTAGATTCTGTGTTTTCCGGCGTGATAAATAAGTTCGATCTTAAATGTTTATATGCATTTAGCAATTCATACTCTGCTGTTCATATCCAGAAACTTCCTGTCTTCAGTTATAATAACGATATTTCCTGCTTCGGGTAAGAGCCTCTTCTCTAGAACCATGACTTCTGTAAAGCTCGTTTTATCTAGTCAAGAGAAAAGAAAAAATGTTAACTAATACAATAAAAGATATTACCTTACCAATATCTATAATGATGTATATTAATTTGAGATTTCTGTTCCTAACTTTAGCAAATAAGATCTGATTACTTTTAGTTTGCCTTTGCTCTAATTTTATTCATAAATCAGACATTTAAAAAAGTATAATGATAATACATAACTGCGTTTCTTAATTAATGTTTCCGAACAGTTTTATGTGCCGCTAAAAAATAGATCAACCTTTCAACCAAGTAGAGAAGCATTTCGCATTTCTTGAGAGCCTTCCATCGTGAGAGCTCCCCTCCTTCCTTTTGTTGTTTTCAACCATTTCCAATTAACTATTCAGACCCTGCGATCAAAATTCACGTTAAGCGGACCCTAGGGTCTCCTGCCAGAAATCCCGCAGCCTATTTATTAGGCATCAAAATCCGCTTATACAGTTTTCCAAGATCTTAGTGGAAAGGGCCGGTGCGACGGTCGGGGATATCGCCGCCCGATAAACTGATTTGCAACTAGGTTCTGCGAATTAATTAAATCCAGCCTTTTGTGCCGCCCTGCGAGTCGGAAGTCGAAGAGGGAATCGTTTTCCGGCTGTGATAATCCACTCCCTCGCTCAACCCCCCTTCCTACGCCCTGCTTGTTAAAAAGAAGGGGTGAGCCACTTTATACACGAGTATTATTTAGTAATTGGATTCCTTCATCGCACAACTGCGCTTTTCTCTGTCTTGAGCTAACTACAGTCTGCTAGTTTCTCTTTTAGGGTTCTGAACAATTTGGTTGCTCTAGGAGTATTTTTTTTCTTTTCAATTTAGTATGGAATGGCAGACGTAAGTACCGTAATTGAATTAGGTAAAGGCTGTAAATTATATTGAAAATAAAAGAATTCGATGGTATACTTAATCAGATATGAATTCATTGGCAGCCCTGTCTAAAAGAGTAATAATCTACTTTGTTCAATGTACTTTTTTGCATGTTGCGCTGATTTTGATTGTTTTCTTTCCTGTGATGAAATTAAATTTGCCTTTTTTTATATATTGTATCTAATAATATTGAAACAGTTATTTTGATTTATAGATATAAGGTTATATCAGTTGTGTGGGAATGTTATATATATATTACATAGTTTTGGCTTAAGTTTGAAGGAAAAATGCTGTTTTTTATTGTAAACTAAATGCTTCTCAGTTAAAATATTAGACTGCCTTTTGATTATTCTGATGCTGGGTAAAATATTTCTATGTTCGTTATGTTCATAATACCTAAACGCCGCTAAGAAATAAGTACAAGAACTTGTTTGGAAATTGAATCTCTTAATCCCCGACAATTCTCTTTATCCATTATTAAAAACACTTCTCATATGACAGATTTTTCTGACAAAAAAAATTCTTATTAATGGAAATGTTAAATTTTATTCATTAACTAATTTTATATTTCAATGACTTAGATCAGTTTAAAAGAATTTTTCTTGTCAAAATATGCACCCTAAAATAAAACATTTAATACTATTTTCTTTTTAATTAATCCCATTACTTAGTTTGTATACTTTATAAGTTATTTATTCATGTTCACTTTGTATGGGCTCTTTTTGCTAAGGAATTCTGTCGTCTGCATTCATGTTGCTGTTGCACTTTATTTTATGTGATGTCTCTGCCTGCCCTCTGATTTCCATGTGTTGATTCACAGAGTCTTGTGACGCCTTTCATCGGCTGGCAAGTAGTCTCATCCGGAGACGGCGTCGTAATTTATGCTCGCTTCCCCTGTATTGACTTCTGGAGGCCCCGCATCAGTTTTCAAACAGCCCAACCGACAGAAAGCCAAGCAGCTCAATACGCGATAAAATAGAAAAGATGCGATACTGAGAGAGAGAACGTGGAATTGTTTAGAGAAACGGACCGCCGCTGCCTCGCGTCGGTGGGTTGGGGGTGGACGCAGAACCGAAAACTGATGGCGATAATTATTATTCCTCCCTTTTCTGTACCACCACAAGTTGTTTGTTGTGATCTCCCCATCTGGATCAACTGACGCGCCAGACAGACGGACAAACTTCTCAAAATCCAGATCCCGGATTTTCGTTGGGAAACGGGAACAACTTCTCGGCGCAGTGCCGCGTTTAATTAGTTCTTATCGGAACTTTTCCAGTAATTGCAATTGTTCAATGGGGGGGGGCGAGAGTGCGACTTTTAATATGATGCCGACTAGGGGGTGGGGAGCAAACAGATATGAAGAGGGGAGGGACGCGCGTCAGTGTTTTGTTTTTGATCCTTTCCCCTTCTCCCTCAAAACCAAACGATAAGGCCTCTTCGCTTCTCTTCTCTACACCTCTTTCCACGCGCGTGCGAGGGAATTAATGAACGAGAATTTTCGCTTTTCGTGTCGGCGATAGTGTTGTGTTGTTTCTCTTCTTCTCGTGCCTCCGCACACACGTCTTTGTTTTCAATCTCTGCCTGCCTCATTCGGTTATTGAGGACGAAACGTGCGATCCGTTTCTGTTGGGTTTTAGTTAAATTAAAGTGGGTGAGACGAAACTGCAGATAGCGATATATTTTAGAGCTCTTGCCACCGAATCTGGTGTTCTCTCCCCTTTAAAGAGGTTGGTGATATCATATCTGATTTTTCTAAAAACTGCGTGACATATCAAGGGATGTTAAAATCTGTCGCATTTTGTTTGATAAGATTTTATTTTTCCGCTGCGTTTTCTGTCATTTTTGTTTAAACTATTAAGAAAAAATTAATCTCATAATTTAACTTTTGCTAATTTTTTTTTCATTAATATTGTCTTTTTTGCAAAATTGCTTTTTTAATTCAGCTCTCTGTATAGGATTTTATTTTGAGCATGAGAAGAAAGCAAAAGTTGCTGATTTTATAAATGTAATTTTATTAAGTTGTAGCGAAAGAATTTTTATTATTTATTATCTATATATCTAAAACCGTTAGAAAAAACAACCACAAGCTGATTTGGACAATTTTTAGTTAATATGAAAGCTCATAATCCCTACATATGTTATCAAAGGTACCTTACTTTCCATCTCTCTTTATTTTCAGAAAGTCCTTCGAAAACACTATGTCGATATATAATACTACTAAAATAAAAGCGATATAAAACGATGTAGTGAAATAAAATAAAAATTATAAAAAGAGTGATAGGTTACTTTAAAATCTAAAACAGACAGAATTTTTAATTAATTAAATTCTATCTGTTTAAATATCTTGAATGATAAGTTTTGGAAATCTCGTTGCATTCTGTCCAATCCTTCAGGAGAAGATATGTAACATGCATACGTGGCCGAAATTACTTTTAGTTAGACAGAGGAAAACTTTTTTAAATGTCTCTTAAAAGCACTAATTTTCGTATGCTTCATAGCGTCTCCCATTTTCAAGAGATTTTGCAAAGTAAAACTTTAACAGATCCTCAACTCGCCGCAGCTTGACTAATTTCTTCTATTTTATTCTAACGGAATAGTTAATTAGTCAGAATATTGTGCGAATGCAAGTTTAAAAAATAAGTTTTATTATTATTATACAATGTAATTCATTAAAGTTCCCAACATAATGAAATTAATATTATTATAATGGTGGGATAATAGCTGATCAAGGGGAGGGGGGTAATAAGTTATGTTTTATATGTATTTTCATATATTGTTACGATCTAAATGAACATTCCATCTATTAAATAATCATTCTAAATGACATAATTGTATTACAAAAACTAATTAAGATGTAGCTCGAAATGACTCCCTTACTTTTTCCTTTTTGCCATACTTTTCGCTTGATAAAATTCTCATGATTTTATTTCTTTAAAAAAAATTCGAAAAATAAAAAAAAGAAATATTATTATTAATACATTCAAAATTACCATTTAGCAAATTTTACTAAATTTTATTGTCATTGTTGAAGTTAGTTACTTTAATTACTGGGTTGATGCATAATTATTAGGCATAATGGATAGACTATTTCCTTCATCGACCTTTGCTGATTGTGATTTCACCGCAGAGCTCGTTAAGATCCCGAAATGGCCGCGCTGCTTTTCATCTTCTCAAAGTGGCACAGCAGAATATGAGCATGATTATCTACACACATTTTTATAACCTAAAAGTAGAAGAATATTTTCATTCATAAATTTATAAAATATTGTAATTTTTTATAAAAATGTAGTACGTCAAAGAAGCGCAGGAAAGTTATGAACCGAGCCTGTACTTTTATCTGCAAGCTATTAAAATCTGAAAAGTGATCCTCGGGTCCATTTCGATTTCTACTCATAATTTCCAAAAAACTTTTTCGGAATCAATATTCAACTTATCATTGGTTTGCATTTATTTCAATTTCTTTAAATGAATTAAAAGCTTTATTACTTTGAAAAGATTGGGAATTCCCATTTCTTAATTTGCTGAAATGTTTTAGGTATTCTAATGGAAAGATTAAAATTAGAAGTTTATTATATAGAGTTTACCAAGATCGTTTATATATAGCATAGCGAGCGGAAACGAAATATATTCATTAACAACTAACTTTTTTACTTATCATTACCTACCAAAATGATAATTTTTAAATTTCTTGAAATGTATCAACTTGCCATCAGTCTAATTGCTTGTACTATGTTAACTCATACAGATACTTTATTTGATGTCTAAATAGAATATTTGACAATATCCCTCCACATCCGGCGAATAATCATTTATTCTGAGTCATCCCCTTCTTTACGCGGGCCGTTAACATTCCTTTGTTCCTGATCTCTAATTAAAAATTTAATTTTATCTGCGCGTCTTCCCTAAGTCCCTCGTTTTGCTTTCCTTCCCTTTCCTGTGGTATTTTTCTGTCTTCCCCTCAATCCCAGATTTATTTAAATACTGACTTCATGTTTTGTTTTCAATGATTCCTTGTAATATCATATATTAAGGTGTTATTAAAATGTATACAATCAAACCAGTTTTCGTGTTGTAAATAAGGATTGCATGAAAGAAATCGTTCCAAAAGTATTTCGAAACTTAATTTGAAAATTATAGCAAATAATTTATTACTATATATTAAAGATTAAATTTACGTGTCTGTGTATAAAACAACCAAAAAAAATTGTCTTAGAAAATGAATAGGAAATTTAAGAAATAATGAGAAAGCGCTTTCCAAATAAAATTAATGATTAATTTACGCATGGAAACATTTTTTTAAATTTAATTTCTTATTTTAATCATGGTGAAACTTTGAAAATACAATTAATGTATAAAACGATTTTCTTGTAATGAATGCAATGGGTGCAAAATCACATTCACCACTGAAAAATATTTTATTTATTTTTGGAATTTATTGTTTTTTTTGGGGGGGGGAGGGGTATTGCAACTAAGTGGACTTGATATGTACATACATTTTACGCCATACCCATGTATATATAGATTGATAAAAAACATTTTAACAACGTTATAATGCAAAAACCACTGGAATTCATATATCGCATAAAAATCACTCAAAAATAAAATCCCATAGAGAAAAAATCGCTCAAAAACAGATTTGACTACATACGATTATGCGTAATTCTGTTTATTATTAATTGGCTGATGTGCATAGTGATAGCGACGAGTCCTTTCTTCTTGTACGGATAAAATATAAGAAAAAAGAGTTTCTTTCGGAGTTTCATATTCCTTCTATATTGCGGGGTAGGAGGAACTAGAAAAGTGGAAGTCAGGTTACGCGCCTTTTTACAAAAAAGTGGGCAAAATTCAATTCTAATAACAAGATTTATAGAAAAGAAAAAGACAACTAGATTTGCTGTTTCTGGCATTTGAATAACTCTTCCATTTTATTTCATTTGAATGAGATTTGATAAATGATATTGAATAAATTAAAACAATAATAAAATTAATAATAAAAATATGTATCAGAAACCATTTTATTTTTCTGAAAAAGGTTTTTTTAATTCTAAAAAATTATTCAGATAAATAATAAAATTTTAGTAACTTTTTTTTTTTCAATTTTTAGGGTTGTTTTTTGTATTCTAATCATCCTAAATGTTCAGCAGTGTCATAGATTTGAGATCACAATATTATTACTACATTGTATGTCATAGCTTTTAAGATATTCCATCCCATTTTTTAAAAAAATTACATTTAAAATTCATCATCACGAAAATAATACACGTGAAGAAACTAATTTATTTCACCAAGAATAATTCCTTCTCTGTCTAGAGAGTGTATGTGTACTTTATCAATACTTTTCATCAAAGGCCAATCTTGCTTTTTCGTATCACATCTTCTGTATCATCTGATAGCGACGGGATGAGCCGTAATGGAGGGGCATTGTGTGTTGTTTTAGCCTTCTCCCTGCCCTACACCCCCGCATCTCTTTTCTCTATTCTTTTGTACGTCTTTTGTCCTCTTCCATTGAATAAGCGGATCTCGACGCCCTACTCCGGGGTTTAATGTTCCAAAAGACACCATTTTCCCATTACTTTAATCGAAGGCAAACGTCTGTAACATCTTCGATTGCACGGAATGTGCGTAATTACGGCAGAAAGGGGGGTATCATTCAGATCCCCCATCCACATCAGGATGCAGGTGTTGTGAATGTAGGGGGGGCGACGGGGAGGGTGTCTTCCCTTTTCAATCTTGTTCTTTTCCATTCTATCACTTGCTGCTGCTGCTGCTGAGAGGGTTTTTCTTTGACTGTGTGTTGTCATTATTGTCTTGTGTTGTTCGTTTCTGTGCGTCTCTCTTTCTCTCTCTCTCTCTCTTATTCTCTTTCCCGGCCTCGAAAACCCAGAGATTGCCTAATGTTATTAAAAGAAGTCCGAGAAAGGAAAACATCAAATGGTATTGACTAAAGAGATGGAAGGATTCTTTTGGGTTAGGGTAAAGAAGAGAGTTGGCTTTTGGCTCTTATTTTACGAAGAAAACATCTTCATTGAGGATGCAAGGTGTTTGCTTCTTTTTAAATGGGTTCTTTCATATTACTTTGCTCCCTCTACATCTAATCTTGGTTCATTTACTGATGCAAATGCTGTCTTGATGCTTCTACGGCGTTGCGGAGGGGGGGGGGTATAAGCTAATTCTGAACAAGCTTGTTTTTTCTTTTAAAAAAAGAATTAAAATGTTACAAATATTAAGTATGTATCAAGCGAAGTCCTTCATTTGTATGAAATTCAAGATGTATGAATAATGTATTTCTTTTTTATAATGCAAAATAGTAATGTTTTCCTTAAGTTTATGACTTTCATGAAGAAATTTCTATATGATGAAGGTTTTTTGTTGTTACTTATATTGAAATTTCTTTAATTAAACCTTTAAGTGCATAATTTGCTCCACTCTTTTATAGGTATAGATTTTGCATCAAACAAAGTCCTTTCTTTATATTAAATTCTAGATATATGAATAACAAAATTCCTTTGTTTTAAAAGTATTGATTTCCATGAAGAAATTTCAATGTAACGAAGTTTTTTTTTCTGTTCATTATGTTAAAATTTCGCTATATAAGCCTTTTTAAAATATGATTTAATATAACTTGTTCCCTTCTTTTACAAATATAGATTTCGCTATTATGTCAGTTTAAAAAAAGTAGTTCCAGAATGACTTTTAAATATTTGATAAAAAATATCTCAGTTACATTTTTTTAATCCTGTAATTCCACTGTTAAAGGGGGTTAGATACATTTTTTCTTTTAAAGCATCAGCAAATTTTTGAAATCTTCGGTTTTCGTTCACTTAAAGATTCTGTTGTTTCCAACCTGACTTGTTTTGCACTAGTTCCATGTTAAGTTTGCTTCTCCTGACACGCGGTTTCTTGGCAAGGAAATGACATTGCCGGTGCCCTACCCACTTCGCCTCACTTTTTTTCGTTGTCATTTTGAAATTTTTTATTACTTTAATTGATCTTTTAGGAATTTTAATACTTATTGTTACGATTTTGGCAAAAAAGAGAACATGGATTTGAATCCCAACTGACCAATTGTAACGCTGTGAACTTGAAATTTTTTTGAGCCATTTGT
>JAOUZG010006535.1:8298071-8314656 GCA_026289955.1 Argiope argentata
CTATAGTTTGCGTTATATTATTGTTAGCTTCCTACCCATTTCCTATACGTTTGCGTTATGATGGATGTTTACTGTCAATGTTTTTGGTTAAAGCAGTAAAAATACTTCGGTATAATTAAGCAATTTATGTTGAAATTCTTATATATCCTTATTGAAAACAAAATCAGTTAACAATAGATAAGATTGTTGACATTAATTTGATTTTATGCCGCATAAAACTTTATATATATATTTTTAATTTTATTCTAAATAACCAAAAAAATGATTTATAATAATATATTTCATTGAAATCTTCAATTTTTTTCAAGCATTTTATTTATTTTGAAACTTTTATTACGTAAGAGAGAGAGAAAATTGCAATTTTCATTTATTTTCTGCGTCATTGATAATTAGATTTTTTTTTAATTTACATATTTCGAAGGGAGGGTGAGTGTACTTTGATTTAACTACAAATGAGGTTTAAAAATAAAGTTTGTGGAAATAGAAATTCCAAAACATTAAGCGAATAATTATTTATATTTCAATACATAATTTATTCCTTTTTTTTTAATATTGTTCTTGACAATTTTTTTTATTTTTTTATATAGCTAAAATTTCTAATGAAAAAAAAATTAACGCCTTAGAAACAATAATGAAGTCGTAAGATTTTTTCTTGGAGCATCAACACAAATCTGCATGGCAAAGAAATGAATAATCGGCTAGGAGAAAATAACCAATAATTCCTCTCACGCCCAACTGAGCCTTTCTCTGAATATCTCTTTTATAAACAATATCCGGAGATCCATAGCAATGGGGGAGACAGGAAGGGGAAAAAAGCCATATCATTTCTTAAAGTGTGAAAAGAACAAAAGACTGCCACCCCCCTTGACGTAGGGAGGTCACAGATTGAAAACGAATGCTAAGAGAACAGAGACGAAGAATGCTTAGAAAGAAAGAATAAAAAATAAGATTGTTCGGAAGACATTCAGTCCTCCTTTATTTCAGAAGAAGTATTTTTCTGCTTTCCTTGGATATATATTAGGAAAAAGGAGAAGAGAGGGGAAAAAAATGTCTCCTTTTACTCCTTTTTTTTTCTCTCTCTCTCTCTCTTTCTCTTCCTTAATAATTTTTTTCTCTTTCCTAACCTTGTGCTTTAATCTATGTGGCCCATCAATTCTGCAGCCTCTTTTAGTCAAGGAGGAACCGGGAAAAAAATATAAGAAGTGAGCTTGAATTTCAACGGGTGATAATCGGGTGGTAATGATGCAATGGAAAAGCAACAAGGCATGGGTAAAGGATAGGGTAAAAAGGGGATATCTCGGGGAAATAACGTCACAAAGGGTTGGGCAAGGGGATGGTAGATAAATAAACAAATAAAAAAAAGTCACAGCCCCGAACTTCTATCGCTATTTTCTCTAGGGTTTTTGGTGGAGAAATTTGAATAAAATTCTCATCGCAGAGTTGAATCTGGCCTCTATCTGGCGGGAATTTTTAGTTCTCTAATGCTCGGGCTTCTATGTATATATGGATATGTATGCAGTAGGGTGAAAGAAGGACTAGGATGGAAATGAATTTTCTCACTCGGTGGTGCTGGGGGTGGGGGTGGAATGCCACCAAACTCTTTTAAATATTGGGGAGATAAGGGGTATCCTCGAGATGGGGTGGGTGTATATTATTGAGCAATATCTCGAAATCGTAAAATTTCCATAATCGAAGGGTCACATGCGCGCTTTTGAATAGATATTATGCGATGCGTTATTTGGGTGGGGGTTGGGGGTGAGAGGCGTGTCGTCGAATATGCTTGCGAACTTCGTATGGAATCGACAAATGAAGCAAGAAATAAATAAAAACTGGGTAAAAAAAAATTTTACAGAGCAAAAAAATAATAATAAATGAAAAACGAAAAATGAGGATGAAGTCGAAAAATCTGTTAAATTTACATAGTAATGTTTTTTTTTTTTTTTTTTGGCAGACTGATAATCCAGACTAAGTTTTATTTATCAATAAATATTTATGGAAGGTATTCTATCTGTCTGCTTGAGTCTTAGAATATATAATCGTTTTAAATGATAAAGTAAAGAGTTCCTAATTATTTTAAAGTCTAAATGTTTGTGTGGGCATTTTTTTTTCTTTTCTGAATGAATGGGAATGTGTCTAAATTCTATTTTTTGAAACAAATTAATATTTTAGTTTGATAATAATGTTAAAATATCCGTGGTGAATTCAAGATAAATTATAGAAAGCAATGTAGTGTGTGATTGCATCGTATATTGTTTATCTCGAAATAGAATTAAATTATTCCAACTATATCTTTGTTAAAGAAATAAAAGCAAGTATTTTATATAAAATAATTTAAACGAATGATATATTTTATCACAAATGTTTACCTTTCCAAATTAAAACTAGAATAATTCATTGTAATCCAAAATGCTAATACAATGAAACAAATCTTGAATCGGAATTTTTTTCCCCTCTAACTCCAATCTCCCCTCATCTGCTTTTCTTTTATTTCGCTAATAGTTCTTTTAATGAAGTAGTGCACCGCTTATCGTTTGATTAAGGCTTCTTCTCCAAAATCGGAACAAGACAACCATGAGGCTCATCTTTTCGAACCGGTTGTGACGTACCTAACAAAGTGTGCAGTGTATCTTTCACGCCTGTCTGATCATCATACCGCAAGGATTCCTTCCTTTCTTCCCCCCTTCGAAAGGAGAAGAGACCACGAGGGATGCAGAGCAGAGGAATCGCGGGGTCCAAGTGCGGAAACTCTTCCCGCTCCATCAGAACCATCTGCTGGAGTCACATAACCGCACCCCCACCTCCTTCCAATATCTTCCTGTCAGTTCGGCTTATCGCACCGGGAGAAGGCAGTGGTCATGTGACACAAATCCAATCGCCTACACCCCTCTTTTAGTCTTCTACGGAGAGATATCGTCCCACGAGACCATCCTTGTCAACAAGAGAGTCAGATAGCCGTGAAGATGGTCGGCTGAACTTAAATTGAGAGCATTCCACTGTTGGGCTGTCAGTTTTACTGCTGCTGGACTTTCTTCCAGCCGAAATCGGTTTTAAAAATTTCACTGCCTCATCATTGGGGGATGATGAGAAAAAGTTCCGTTGTTTCAAGCTCAAACTGAACGAATTATTTCTATTTTTGTTTTGAAGGCGTTTTCTAGAATTTCTTGGCACTGTTTTAAACCGATTTGCTTCAATATTGTCTTCGTAAGCGTTGGTACAATATTGTAGGGCAAAAGATATGCTGATTGTTAATGGCTGTTCTGATTGACAATGACCTCCCCTAACGAACGGTTATTGATAAAACGACGTTATGCATGCTTTTTAGGATCTCGATGAATCTAAACAGTTTGTGTTTAAACTATGAAATTTGCACTACATGATATCTTTATGTCTTAATTAATAAACTTTAATCAGATATGTCCATTACTTTTAAACAAATTAGAATTATCTTTCAAGTACTGTTTTTATACAATAGGTAACTCTTCGAATTCCATAGAAATGTATGTGTAAGATTCAGTAATTTAATGAACTGATGAAAGCAATAGTTAGAAAACAATTGATATACCCGTCATAATAGAATCAATTTTCCCTTCAAATATCATCTTTTATTTATACATTTATAATTGATGAAAAATTGCCATTATTATCGACTTTTTTCCTCTGCACAGAAGCATCTAAGTTGGCGCCAATTTTACAAAAATCCACCTTTGCTTATTTTCAGTGCTTATGTGTCTTCTTACTTATTTTCATACGGAGGAAAAAACAGAACATAAAAATTGGTGTAAAAAATAAATTCATCTTTGTTGTAAATGTAAATTTAGCGAATTTGAATCCTATAAGTATTTGCATTTCCCACTGATATTATCAAAGATGCCATTTCTTTTTCCTTCTGTTTTTCATTATTTTTATTCGGATACTTCAGTTGAGCAAAATTCCCAATTTGAATATTTTCTAGTGCCAAAACGAATTTTAAGACAATGTGTCTGGTATCTTTGATATTTTCTGAAACATCTCGTTTGATTTTTTACTAATATATTTAAAAGCAAAAAAAAAAAAAAATCTAAAGTTACTTTCGAATAACGAAGTCGAAGCTTTTCATATGCAAAACTGCCGCATTCGCATAAATGCACCACTTCCTATACCCAATGAACGCCTGTATTGATTTGAGAGAAGAAATAACTTGGTTTGGAAGTTTCTACTTCGGTTCGGTAAAAGCAAAATTCCTCTCTATAGGCAAAACCGTCTCCGCTCTTTTTATAAAAGGGAACGAAAAATGATATAATGGGGCATGTATCATGTTTACTGCGCGTGAGTTTCAGTTAAACTGCTCCCAAAACTGCAAATATGAGATATCTGCGGGAGTATAATGCCTCCGAAATCGAATTTTAGGTATTGAAAAGAGAAATTCCGGGAACATTATTCCGATCTCCGCAGAAATAGCTGAAAGTTCCTCTTTTCCGTTGGAATGCTTTCTCTCTCTAGCCCCCCCCCCTCCACCATTTGTTTTTACCATACCCTCCATTTCCAACTCGAATTTTCCATCAGAAGATAGGGAAAGAAAATAAATAAATATAAGCCCGTTACAGATATCAACTGTAAACAAGTTGAGAGAGCTTGAAAAGGTCCGACTTTTTTTTTTCTGTGCTTTTTTTCCCACGGTTTTTTATTTTTTACCAGGCAATCCAAAGTCGTTTCTTTCCTACTTCTTGGAAGACATTTTAATCTTCTTTATACTGCACTCCTCGGAATGAATTTCTTAGATCCTTTACCCCCTTGAAGTCCCCCTTATACTTTCTTTATATATATATTCTTGCCTATCTCATTCTTCTGCTGCGTCTTACGGTCGCTTCTGTACCAAAGCAACATTCTCTGTATAATTTATGTGCCAGGATTGGCTACGGACCAAGAAATAATGCTGGAAGAGGCAGAAAACGACAAAGTAAAGAAAAAGAATAAATATATATAAAATATAAGGGAAAGAAAGGGGGGAGGGTACGATGAGGGGTAAGAAAAAAGATTCGAAAAGAAGAGGAAGCCGAAAACGATAGATGGAATCCCAGGATAAGGAATACAGACAGAGAAAAATATTAGCGCAGGAATAGCTTTTTCTCCGCCCCTGCATCCCTCTCGACCACCCCGCTTCTATACATATGAGAATATATAGAAAATACGGCCGACGAGAATGTTCAAACCGTGAACACATAATCACGGCAGAGTAACCTTCTAAAACCTATTCCGAGACGGGATAGGAGAGCGAAAAGAATAAGGAGCGGGGGGGTGGAGCATATGTATATGTGTACATATATCCGAAAACGGCAGTCCCTTTTGTGCCCACCGAGACAGCAATTCCAATAAGCTGTCGTGAGATGTTTGAGCGTCAGAGCCCGCCACCCCCGCCCTTCTTCTCCGCTTCCAGTTTTTTTGTCTTGCTTCCCGTTTCTCTCTGGGATCATTTTTGATTCGGCGACGTTAAGTCTTCGCGACCGTCCGGAGGAAGATTCTCTGTCCTGGTCCCCGCACATAAAGCACCACCGATGAGATTTATACAACTGCTGACTGCTCTTATCTTAACTGTGCAAAAGGCGCTCTCAATGTTTCTACGCCAATTTGGCGTAATTTTTTATCCAACTATCCCCCAGGGTCTTTCTTCTTTTGACTTTTTTTGAATTATGTTTTCTTTTTGGAAGAAAGAACTTGGACTGCTTTTTGAATTATTTTTCTTTCTCTTTACTTCTTTCAAAAAATAACGGAAGGGAGAAAGGCTTTCATGTAATTTAAGGATTGCACCTTACTTAACTTTTACGAGATGTTCTTAAAAGTTTTAGATATTTATATACTTATTAATATAACTACTTGTTTCAGGAATAATAAACTTTAATTACTTCAATATTAAACATCTAGATTTTAATATTCTGTTCGATTACTATTTTATATACACTTCGATTTATTGTTCCAAAAAATCATTTTTATTTTATTTTGTAAATTATAAAAAAATTCTTCGATATAAGTCCTTTTTCAAAAAATTATTTTTTTAGAATAGAGATATTAAATAAATCAGCCCCGTCTGATTTATAAAAAATAAAACGAATAAATATTTTTTTTTATCTAAACATCTAACTATATTCTTTTGATTCAGTACGTGCAATTCGTAAATGGGCACTGATTGTAAAAGAGTAAAAAGAATCGATTTGGCTTTTCATGAAGTCATTTACAATAATTTCGAAATGATTCTTTAATTTCTTATATTTAAAGAACATTGAATTTATTAACAACTCTGCTGACACGTTTTAAGCGTGTGATTCACATCATCTGACTAATAAGTTTGCCCTTTTTTCCTGTTGACTCTATAAAGAAGTAGGTGACGTATTTAGATAGGTATGTGTGAATTGCACTCAGATCACAGCCAACGGGTTGAGCATTGCAATTTCGGATTTTTTATATGCATAAAAATGTTTTGGGACCAGGGAAAGATATTCCATATAATTTCATATTTTTTTAAATTTTAATCTGTGTATTGATTTATCCATTCATGTTTTGCACTGTTCGAAAATGCCACTCCAGATTTCATGTCCTTGCTCTTCATCTTCGGTCAACTATTTTGAGGATCCCATCACACATCCTGTTACCATCCCAGTCGGACGCCAGGCCTCCTAAGTCCCTCTCATTAACCTCTAGCAAAGACTTCGCACTACAATGGACGGGCATAAATCAGAAGCACGTTGCGAGTTTTCGGTTCAGCTAATCTAGTGTCGAGAGTCCATCTTCAGAAGCAGTGGTCCTTCCTCGCCCGCCCCTTTAATCAGGCCGGTTCTCTGTCCTCCCGAATGCTTCCGCTAGGGCTTGCAAGAATTCGAGATGGGGTGGCAGGAAGGTAGCCTGTCGGATGCTACATTAACTGCTGCAAACCTAATCGCCAAAGGGTGTACATACAACGCGTGCTTTGTTGAGGAAGGATACTCCCTCTCTTACACTGCCGAATAGAAGCTACTTCTTGTTTTAATTGATATCTTCCAAATCGGATTGGATTACTTTCTTCACGGTTATTTAAGTTTTAGCATAGGGTCAAAGATGCATTTCTGGAAGGGATTAAAATGTTGGCATTTTTATTTATACCCATCGATCTGAGTTAATTAAATCAATCCTTATGTATTTTTCAGGTTTATTCAGATAATTTCTTTGAGATTGTGTGTCATTTTTTCACTTAATATAAAATTACTTTTCAATTTAACCACATGTCATGTCATTAAAAACAGGTATTATAATAGAAATTCTTTCTTGTAAAATTAGATTTATTAATTTTTTAAACTTCTTTTTGGCACAATTTAATTTTAGCATAAATGGTATTTTTAAATATATCCTTCAATGGCTTTATCACTACTATATATTTAAATCTTATTAGTTGATAATATTACTATCTTTAAAGGCCGTTATGTAAATTCGTACCTTTTTCAAAATTTTAATTAAAAAATTTTTTGAAATATGAGGAAAGGTTTATTTCACGGAGAACATTTAAAAACAAATTATTTTTCCCTTTATATCAAAGAAGCATTTGGAGTTGAGTGATGTGATATATTTCATTATGTGAGTGATATATTTCATTTTTGTTTTCAAAGTAAATGTATTCTTGAATCAAATTTTTCGTATTACTAATTACAGTTTTTCACTAATTGGAAATAAAAAGGCGTATTGTCTCTAAATAAAAATATATATTGATGAGCCATGTCTTATTTTAAAAATTTTCTCAAAAATTTGCAACCAATGTATTTTCAATCAATCTTCGTATGTCTGAAATTGAAATATCAGCTCTTGCTATCAGTGATTATAAATCTTTTGCAAGGGAAATTCGATTTGTCAATCATTGCGCATTGAAAATTTATCATTTAAAAGAAGAAAAGTCGATCGTACTTGATAATTTTTTTTCTCCTTTGGCTTTCTGATTTTCTTTCAGAGCTTCTCGATATTTGATTTCGATACCTTCAATGTAAGATAAAGTATTTAAATTTCTGTTGTCTAGACAAACCAATTTTAGATACTTCTTTTCATTTTTTTTCTCTCGCTCCCGTTTCTTTTCCTTTTTCGAATCTCCTTGCATTTTCCATTGTTTTACTCTTAAATTTGTTCATCAGTGTCGACCGTCCCTCCTCAAGTGCGGATATTGCAGTGAACCCGATAGGTGGCGTGGAATTTTGTGGCGTGAAGCAAACCCCTAAATAAATGCCATACACTGGAAAAAGATTTCTCAGTAAAAAGGCAGAGAGGATCGAAACAAACAAAAAGAAGAGCTGAGCAACTAAGAGAAAAGATTTTTTTTTCCTTCCTTTCACTCCCCCTTCTTCCCATCCAATAGAGGAATTTCTCAAGGGGGAATGGAACCTGCCAAAAAAGTAATAGTGTCGCAAAGTCATTTTCCAGTAAATCGCCTGAGAGGCATTAAATTGTCCACGTTGCAGGGATGATGGTGGTACTGTGGATACAGGGGCCGATACTGAACCATACCCTTTATACATTCTTTTTCCTCCTCCCCTTCTTTATTTCGTTCTCTAGTACCTCCCCTCTCACACCTCTATTCCCTGTCTTTATTTTTCTTTCTTTTCTTTTGTCTTCTATCTTGGTCGGAGGAAAAGGTGCTAGTAGCAAATAAGAAATCGTACTGTTTCAATAAAGCCCTCTCTGTAAAGAAAAAGGAGAAAAAAAGAGTCAGTCATGGGGAAGGTAGTCCGAGATTGGGTCGGGTCATGTTATTTCGTCCGAGTCCCCGAAGTTGGAATTGGAGGAGAGTGCTTCTTTTTAGAATAGGAGCTATTTCCGACCGATTCTCTCAGCTTTCCTACCTTGATTCCGCGTGAGCTATGCGATCTTAAGGCAGACGAAATAGGAAATAGGCTGGCTTTGATAACCTTGAATATGTACTGTCGATGTATTTCCCAACTGGACAAGGGATTTCGTTCTTGAATTTTAAGCATGTAGCATGTCTTGGGCAATATTTTGAAAAAAGGAATTTTGTATTTGAAATGAAAATGTTTCCCTTTAATCCTTCTTTTTGCTTGTTGAAATAAATTTGACTATAAAAATAAGTTACATCTATCAAAATAAATTGATGGTCGTGTAGCTTTATACTTCTCCAACTAATCGGAAAGTCTTTTTGATTAATATAAAGTTTGTCTTTCAGTAATAAAAAATAAAATTGAATATCTTCAGAATAAACAATTTAATAGAAATACATGAAATCCTATAGGCAATGTGAGGCTCTTCTTCGAATCTTATATAAAAGTCATAGATAATGTTAAGCAATGTCCATAGAATTTGCTTGCAGAGTAAATACTATTTGTACTGGCTGTAAGTTTTAACTTTTGAACAGACAACACGGCCCCAAATAATATTTAGAATTTTCTATATATATTTTCGGCCAATGCTGTCTTTTCAAAAGTTAAAAAAAGAAAAAAAAAAACCACGCAAATTGATATATAGTAATATTGAAAATTGAGTTCAAACTTTAGTAAAAATAATTTCTTTGACATTCTGTTATTCTATCTTGAATAATTTTGAGAAATTCAGCTGAAGATGCCATTATTACTGATATTATCCACCCTACAGGCAAATTAATGTATATAGTCGTTGTTTAACGTTATCCATGACTTACAATTAAGATAAAAGTCGTAATTTTACATTCCTATTCTAACTTCTTGTTCGAAGAATTGAGGATAGCCATAAATAAAAAGCCCAATTAATAGATCTAAGCATGAAATCGGTATATATAAAAACCACTTACAAAAAACAAATGACGGCTTTTTCTTGGCCAAATTTGAATCTTAACGATAATTGCACTTTGGACCATTTACTTAGTAATCTCTGATTTGCTGTACTATATATATATAACAACAGTTCAGTGATAATTTTGTTTTCAAAATATCCATTTCCCCATCTTTCCATTTTTGGTGTAGAAGAGCAAGGCACCATTCGACAAAATTTCAAAATTCTCAAGACACAAGACTAATTGTCGAATTCTTCCAATGATCTGCCATATTATATGCGATCCATCTTATTCAAAATGGCCAGTTCTACCATTCTGAGATTCTGAAAGCAGAGACAACAATCCCTTCTCCGTATTTCGCACGTTTTTGCCCAAGATTAACATTTAAACGTCCTGAAAGTGATCGTCATCGATTAGTAGTAATTGCTGCTGAAGCAAGGCTCGTCCTTTTTGGTGGATCGCGCCGTGATAGCCACACGTCCTTGCGTGGTTGGGAGCAGTTTCCACAACCATCAGCGACGGGTGCTCGTAATTGAATGAGAAGTTTCTGAACGTTATTAGCGGCCTGCAGAAGGGGGGAGTGCGAGGAAAAGATCCCACATAAATATTAATTCATGTTCTTTCGCTCTTTTCTCTATCTTCCGTGCATTTTTGCAGTAAGTTCCTTCGGCACGCGAGATTTTTGGCGAGGTTTTTTCTTTCTTTCCGACATTCTCCCTCTTCGAACCACGTTTCGTCTAAAGAGTTTGAATGGTGGTGATGGTTGTCTGTCGAAATTGTTGTTGATTTGTCGGTTTGTGTTCTCTTATTGCAGCAGTTTCCCCCGTAATGATTAAGTATAAGTGTGTTTGTTTTGGAACAATTAGATTAGGATATTTAAAATCGGCAGCATGTATATTCGTTTATTCTTACCGGTGTTAGTAATTGCCAAAGTTCTTGCAACGTTGCCGAAATTGTGTAATCATTTCGGTTAGACAGTGTTTTGAGAAATTGTGGCATCCGTCTGAAGTTTTAAACAAAAAAAAATTATTATTAACGATTGCGTGCAAAATGCTCTCTCGATTCCTATTAATAAAAAAGTCCCAAATCTTTTAATGTAATGTTTCCTCTGCAGATTTCAAAACTTTTCAGATTCGTTTTGAATTTCATTTCTTACCTATTTTTAAAAAATTAATATTAATTTATAATTGAATTAATATATTTTTGTGTTATTTTTGATTCAATTGTTCACTTTTCACTATAAAAATTTATTTCAAATTAGAATTATACTTCTCATTTTCTATTACATCTTATATTTTATCGATTACATGGCTTCTACCTTTCGTGGTATTAGAATAGAATAAGTCCATTGAATAATCATTATAAATATAAACATAGAGGTGAAATAGCCTTCCTTCCTTAAAAAAATTAAAGACATTTGCTGGTATAATACATATAAAGACAGAAAGGAAAACTAAAGACGAAAACCCGCTCATACACACAAGTAGAGTAGTCTTTACCATCTGTCGTACAAAGCATTGAATTTTTAATAATATAAAATAAAAACTGAAATATATAATAAATATAATAAAACAGAAAAGAAGGAAGAAGTGAAAAAAGGAAAAATCGAGAATGGTCATTAACTGATGTATATGATAAAGAAAGTTCATTTTAAAATTTGGAAGAATAAGTCTGATTGACATTTACAAGTATATAAATCAATAGTCCCTGGATTTCTTTTCAGATCTTTTTTATCTATAACTTCAAACATAGATATTGATATTTTAACATTGCTTCTAATGCAGGCCCAATACTTGCAAGAGAATATGTAATGGTTTAGATCAGTCAATGCTACGGATTATACGCAGTGACCCCATATCTTATTATTCGTATTCAATACCTTCGCAAATTATTCTTTATTAGCAATAGAAAATATATTGACTGCAGTTTATATGCAGTGATTTATATCAGCATTATTACTGTTTATACGCAATGACGACATATCTTATTATTCTTTGTATTTAATATTTTTGCAAGTTTGGTTTTACTAACAGCGGAAATCTACTGACTGTAGTTAATATGCAGGGATTTATGACTTCATTATTGCAGCTTATAATCAGGGACGACATATCTTATTTGGCATATTTAATATTTTTGGAACTTTCCGTTATAAGATATAGAAATTTTTTTAACCTCAGTTATAATTTTTGTTTGTTAATTAAAATTGTTACATTATATTTAATCAATGTGGTGTTTTTTAAAATGTTAAGATAATCAGCTGCATAATATATTTTTGAAACAATTTTTAAACTTAAATACAAATTTTTTTTAAACTTAAATAAACAACAGCCATTAAGTATGAGCTACAACGGAAAAATTCATTATGTAATGCAAAAGTTACGATTGGCAAATCTAAAGACAATATACTGATGTTTTTACACAAATAAACTAGTTTTTACCATTTGGTAACTATTTTTCTAAAAAATGAGCATAGTTTAAATTCAGAAGTTATTCTGAAATATAAAGCAGATTTCTATTTATATAGATGTGTGCATATCTCTTAATATCAATTAATGGTTGATTTCACTTCCTTTTATCATATGTAGTAATTTATTTCGTATATTTTTATCATATGTAGTAATTTATTTCGTAGATTTTTTAGTAATTTTTGGTATATTTTTATCATATGTAGTAATTTATTTCATATATTTTTATCATATGCAGTGATTTATTTCGTATATTTTGTTCCAAGAGATTTGACCCAGAATAACTATTGTTTTTCCACTTTTCCTCAAGTTGGGTGTCATTTCTTTGTCTGCGAACATCGAACATTATGACGTGTGATTTCATACTTACAATTTCTATTTCTCTTTCCTCGCAGTTCTAAGTCTACGGAATACACAGGAAGAGGAACCTCCCGACCCCCAACTGATGAGGCTGGACAACATGCTGATCGCGGAAGGGGTGGCCGGTCCGGAGAAGGGCGGCGGCGCCGGCGCGGCCGCCAACGCTTCGGCAGCGGCGTCCAGCGGAGGTCCTCAGTCGGAAAATGCCATCGAACATTCTGACTACCGCGCCAAATTAGCCCAGATTCGCCAAATATACCACCAGGAACTCGAAAAGTACGAACAGGTAAGTGACACCGCTTTGAACTTGAATGAAATAACAACTGAAACACTTTGCACTTGTCGAACAAATACTATTTTTCACACAATCCGTAAATTGACTTGCTTGAAGTCTGATTGTAGATTTTCAATTCTAAAATGCAATTTCGTTAAATTTTAAGTAGTATGTTTCATGGTGTTTCCCCCTCTTCAAAATATGGCTGGAACTAGTATTATTTAACTAAGTTTCCCTCAACAGTTTTGATTAAATTTAAACAAATCCGTTTATTGGTTATTTGCCAGTGTAAAACTACATTCACTTTTTTTATATATAACGTTTATTTAATAAAAGTATTCCCGAAATTGAGTCTTTATTTCACCTTAAACACAGAACTGTAGGAAATTTTTTTAAAGGTACTTTTCTCATGCTGATCATTAAAATATTTATATATCAGAATTAACTAATGTTAAACAGAAATAAAGATTACTATATTTTAAAAATTATGCTTATAAATTTCAAGAGAAAATGTTGTAATTATAAATACTGAAGATACAGGATGAAATTATTTTGAAGTTGGATATGTTGACTCTTTTGTACAGAACGAGTTTTGCTCTTTTATACATGCATGCCATTCATTTCCGAATATTAATGCATGTAGTACAAAATTATCAAAATGAACAAAAGAGCTATTGAAAGAATGTAACAACTAATACCAGATTTATTAAGATCATATTTTATTTATCTGAATTTCAAATTTCTCATTGATAAATATCTTTAAAAGCATTAAAAAATTCTTACCATATTCCTCTGCTTAATTCCTAAAATAACTTCAATTATAAAGAATTTTTATTCACTAATCATGTTTTTTGCTCTTAACGGAATTTTGCGTGAACGCAAATAGAAATGACGTGATATATATTTTGTGAGATTAGGGACTTTTTAAGCCTCACTTCGCTTGTAATTGCACTTTAGCATGAAATGAACTGTGAAACATTTACCGTCTTCTTCCAACGCTCTCCCTAGTGGCTATTATAGCTAGATATTAATGTATATATATAATTTTTTTTTATTTCATCACTGCTGCAAAGAAAACTTAACTTTTTAACTGCTTCGCAAATATTTGACCCTCATCTTTCGACCCCCGAGGGTCCATTCAAAATCTCCCTTCTTCTCCAAAAAAAGTAAAAGAAAAAAAACTACCACTCATTCCAACCAGGTCCCAAGACGTACGAGCGTGAACGATTCCTTCTGAATAATTTCATTAGTTTACCCACTCGAAAGTTTAGGCAATTAGAAAGATTCTTAGTCATCCATCTCAACCCTTACCACTTTTTTTCCTTCCTTTACTACATTCCCTTGCTTCCTCGAGGGATGTATCATCCCCCTACAAACAGGGTGCTATTTCTATTTACCCATGTGGCGGTGGAAATTAAGCCTCCATGGTTTGTGTGTACCTTTTGCACAAAAGCGCGTGGACCGTGCTTTTCTGCTGCTTTAGAAGAGATGAAGGGGGTAGAGGGAAGTCGGAGCTGGATGGGGGGGAGGGAGAATCACAGGGAAGACTGCAATAAGCCGGGGCACCTAGTAATAAAGGTTGATGGATTGCGAACAGTAATTGCCGAGGCCTTAACTCTCCCGTACCAAGTGGTCCAGGCAATTTGGTTAGCCCCGCTATTTAGCATACAAATTGCCCCAGTGACGACTAATTACGAAAACTTTTAGGGGTTGGCTTCTGCAAAGGTAGCTAAGCTGACTCGGCTGGTTCTCTGTGTATGAGAGGGATCGGCTAGTAGAACTTCCCTGCCTTGCCAAGACTCCGATTCACTTAAAATTGCGGCAGGCTCGGATTTATAACGGGTTTATACCCCTTTGGTTTTGACTGAAAGTGGAAGGGGTGGGTAGCATTCTGTCTCAGTTTGTCACGGCCCACACCCGCGTCAGTCTGTCAGATGGTCAGTCGGCGTTTATTATTAACCTGCGGCCGCATATTTTATGAGCTGTCCAGAGATGCTAGATCTCTTGAATATAAAGTAATCCAGGACGTGTTTGTTGAGAATGGCTATTGAAACTCGAATAAAAGATGCGTGTAGTTCTTAAGTGAAAAATGTGCTTTAAGAATAATTTTTAGAAATAGATATTATTTGACGAAATGCAACAAAAAAAAACAGATGGTTTTTGTTGTTTGGAATGGTGATGTTGTTAGGTTGGTGAAATTTGAATAAATGAAATGATGAATCGCTTTTTTTTATTGCCACGTGATTTGCACTTAACAGCGAATTCATCTAATTGAAATGTCAATTGGATGAAATTATATAATTATGAACCAAATGCAATTTGTACATTTCCTATTCATTATCAAAATAACTGTACGTAATTATAATTTATTGCCCAAATCAAACTAATTTAACTATCCATCATTAAACAGATCATTTATTAAAAAAAATATTAAAACATACGATTTTTTTAAAGTAGCCTTTTCAGAAAATCTCTACATCTCGAAATATGTTGATATTAAAACATTATTTTAATAATTATTCCCAATTAACTTGCATATCCAAAAACTTTTCATCCAAGCATTTATTCCTATACGATGGGATACTGCTGATAGTTTTCTCAAAAAATTCTTGTACAGCAACTTTTCTTCTTAGAAAGCGTGTGTGTGTTTTCCCAGAAGAAATTAGCAACAAAATTTTAAAGTTTTTCTTTATTTTCATAGAATTTTTAAAATTTCCAGAAGACTTATATTAATATTCGCCGAGTCATCAAAATGAAGCTATTCTTTCAAGAATTTCTTAAAAACAGTTTTTTTAAAAATTTATGTTTGAAATTAAATAATGTATGTAATTCTTACTGTGATACTGAATACTTTTAAGCAAAAATTTAAAAACTAAAAGTATTCAGCCAAGATACAATGGAAATGACCCCTGATTCTCTAAGAATTTTTTAAGAGACTGAATGCATCTGATATTACATTGATTTGGAATACGTTTGATTTATCACATGAGTAATTGTAAATTGAATCCTGCATTCAAAATTTCCTATTCATGGCATAAATTATTGGTCTGGCTTAGCACACAACTTTATGACATTGTTTTATGGCCACTTACCATTCAAAAGTCAAGAAGTTCCAGCAACAAGATTCAATTGAAACCAGAAACTATCATCTTGATGTGTTGTGTCTTGTCTCAAATAACCGGAGTAGCCATCATTTATCGTCAGCCCAAGAAAAAAGAGGCAAAAAAAAAAAAGAAAAGAAGAAGCCTTGTTTCTCCATAAGTCAAATGAAAATGCATGTTTTAAGGTTGAGGACCTATTACCAAAGGGCTGCAGTGTTGTGGAGTAAATAAATGAAATGACAAACCCCAAAGAGTTCTCTGACAGCTCCAGAGTGATGACCTTCGAATCCCGGATTGGTGAGTCTATCTCCTGTCTGATGGGTTGAGTCGAGCGAAGTGGCAGGGCTTTTTGTTTCCGAGGAGGTTGGGAGGTTAAGTGGGATTTGTTCTCCAACAGTTTAGCTGATTTCATTGCGAAAGGTCTTTTATTTTCGAATGACAATAGGCCCCGAGTGGACTGCTTTGGAAACTTTGTAATGTGGTGGGAACTTTCAATAAAATTATTTTTAATTTCACTCTAATTCATACTTTTAATTTATTTATAGTTCTATATTATTTAACAAGCGCCAGAACTGTAACTTTAATTTTTTGGGGGAAGTTAAGTGGGATTTGTTCTCCAACAGTTTAGCTGATTTCA